>BMAO01028801.1:0-50030 GCA_019973975.1 Trichonephila clavata
CAATTTATCGACATATCAAAAGATTCGACGTCAAAATCAAAATTTAGGTAAGAACAGCTTCTCAATTTTAGGTTGCAAATTCATGTAAAATACACAGAATTTTTTGTATCTCATATAAGTACTTTTAATGCCATTCAGAACAATGTATTTAAGTAAAAAAATATTTCACAACATGGGTGGCTACAGAAGCAAAGAATAAAACAAATTAAATACAGAATATGAAATGTGACTGCAGATAATCTCAATAGACTTGGACTTTAACAGTTTGTGAAAAAAAATACAATCATATACTACAGTTATTAAATATGAGTGAGTAGTGACACTTGATATTATAGATGAGTAAATTATATTAATTTTTTTAAAAATAAATACAACACTTTTTAATTGTCTTTACATTAAGTACCTATAGTATGTTCATCTAATTTAAATATTAAGGTATGTTCTAGAAGTGTAATGGGGTTCCCGAAAACACCCTCTAGTTCTTAGGGTTCTGTGAATCGAAAAAGTTTGAAGACCACTGCGCTATATAGAGCACACACCCCTTTGTAAATATCTGGAGTCAAATGCATAGAAAATGAATTTAATTGGATCTTAAGTTTAAAAAACGAAATCAGCACATTTGATCAATTTATTTCAATACAAGAAATTATTTCAATATTTATTACAAAATAAATTAATATTATAATTTGAAGTATCATAAATATTCTATTCATTCTAAAAATGCTTTTCTTAAGATTGTTATAACTGTAAAAAAGAATTGTGTTGGTTATCAAACAATGTTTATAATACTTTATATAGCAAAATTTTTCAAAAAATATTTATATGATAGCTTACATTTATTGACTAAGCAGTTATTCCCAAAGTGGTCTATATGGACCCCCAGGGGTCTATGACAACCTGCAAGGGGTTCCTGCCAGCCAAAAAATAATTCGAGGGTCCATGAGGTGTAAATGGGGGTCTACGATAGCTTAAATCAGATCATGACTTTAATTTTAAAAGAAAATTTAATCAAATGTAAACCGGGTATACCTATTAACAGCTTTATTTACTAAATTTACTGGGGTTAATTTGCAGTTACAAGGCGACAGCATACATTTTATTTTTAAAAAAAGTCCATCATTTCAGTGGTTCTTGCCAGAGTGAAGCTAAAGAAATATAAAAAGAAATGGGTGTCGTGAATTTTAACAGTTTCTCAATTTGTCAATCTGCCAGAAAAATGACGTTTTAACCTATGTTCAACATTTAAGTGCCCTTTATTTAGGTTTCAAAACTAGGTTTGAGAATGTTTTTGACTATGGTAATATTAAAGTAGGTAATGAATTCATGTTGTCGCATTAAAAAAGAAAATGTCTGATTACAAAAGGAACCGATTTTAATAGCTTTAACGAAGATCTTAAAGTTAAGTTTAGAAGCACATGTCAGCAATTTTGGCTTTAAAAAGATATACCGGTTATTTATTGCAAAATATGGAACATCTCAAGAAAGTTTTTAATTGCTTTTTCCAGAGAGGAGGAGTTTCAGTGCGCTTGCTGATCTCCAAAATAAAAACAGAAAAAAAAAGAAAAAAAAAAAAGAAAGATTGGATCCTACTAACCTAGGAGATTTAGGGTTAAATCTGAAAAGATTATAAAGCCAAATGTTGGAAATTTGTTACTGAAGCAACAGATTCATCCAACCCATTAAAAACATTTATTATTTTATGCAACAATTACTGCATATATTAATTGAATTTTAATTTAACTAATTATCTTGTTTTTCTTAAATTTTAAACATTCTACTTAGCTACAGTTAGAAACATAAATTTTTTAAAGTAAGTTGTGTTAAAACCAGCTGTCTAAAAGCATTTAAGTTGATAAATTTACAAAAATTTAATATTAGGTAAGTAGGGGTCTCCACAAAACTGAAAAACATGGCAAGGGGTCTATGAGACAAAACGTTTGGGAACCTATGGACTAAAGTATCTAAGTATGCATCTTTAAAATGCTTACTTGATAAATAGTCACACTCCCAATTATTTGAATATAAATAATTTGATATAATTTTGATGTAAACAAAACATAACACTGTCTAAATTTGAATCAGCAGGTTTCATTAGGAGAACTAGACCTAAATAATTTTGAAATATATGTAACACTTGAGCAAGTAAATCCCTCATCTAATTTTACACTGAGTTGAGTGAGGATTTTTATGCTCAGTTGCATTTAATATGCAGCAGCATTATTCTGCATAGAATATGACAACTACAAGAAACTTTGGTGGAACATAAGTCACTCATGACTGATTATTCATTAATGTTGCTTTTGAAGACATTTTAGCACACTACTGGCATCAGATCTCATAATTTTGAGCCATGTCCTTAATCCATCCTTCAAATTTTCACATGGTGCCAACTTCTACAATGACTATGACCATTTAACCACAATAACTCAATAAGTACACAGAAAATCTACACGTTTTCATAACCAATCTTTAAAATAAATTCTTACACAATATTCAATGAAAAATATACAAATAAATTATATTCACAACAACTTGAAATGTGTTTAATTTAATACAAAAATAAAACTAATTTGTAAACATTTATAATTCCATAATTTTTTAAACAGGGAAAACTACTGCAAGAAATCTGGAAGTGGAAATTTTGACACTTCAATCCTGATTAAATTAGTAAACTTTTCAAAGGCTATATTTAATTTGCAACAAACTAAAAAGATTATAATGCTAAATTAATTTCACACCTTAAGTCATTTAAAGATAAATATATATAAAAAAAATTATCTTACTGAAACATCACTATCACTTGATCCACCTTTTTGAAAAGTAAATTGATTTTTTTTCGATGTATTTGATAAAGAGCAGGATATTTTAGAATGGTCACCATCCATCTGAATCAAAAATTGAATATGCAGTCCATTAAACATTAATCAAATTCACCATCTTGATTTTACTATTTTTTAAATCTAATTTTAGCATGTATTGTAAGAAATAAGATATTCATAACTGAAATTGCAATAAGAACAATTATTTTATCATCTAAATAATTTCATTTCATAAGTAACTAGAGCAAAACTAAAAGAACATTTTATAAGAAATTTTAACGAATTTAATACTAAATATTAAAAGCACTTTAATGACCTTAGAACTGTAACATTCTAAAATGAATAATTAAGAAGCAATAAAAGCAAAATCTATTCAAATGATAAAAAAATTCTTTCCATTTTACAAAATATAATGTTACTCGCAAAGTTATTTGGTTTATTATTTATGGGGTTCATTGCGTCAAACATACCGAGACAACATTGTATATTAAGAGAAAAAAATTAATATAATGAAGTTGGATAGGATCTTGTGACAAATCGGAAAATTAAAAAGTAAAATTCTTTTATATTAAGTCAATGTATAAAACTATTTCAAAGACAAAATATTACAGTCACAAAATGTTTTCATGTTTTCACAGGTAAAATTTAGTTCAAACATTGCAAGCAGTATTAAATAGCATAAACATTATCACATTAATTGCTTCTCTTTCAGCCCTTGAGGATGTTTTAAGATGAGGGCATAATGTATTCATAGATGCTTCCTAATAGAATCTTCTATATTATTGGATGTGGGAATATTTTCTTATATTTCAGGAATTCATTTTAATTTCTATTATGGGCTGATTTTCTGCACAGTTTGATATATTTGTGTAATTTTGATTTACGTTTTTCTGTAACATTTTTAAAAGTTTGATATTTATCACATTTAACACTAAGTTTTTTTTATTTCTATCAATATTAAGAATATTAAAGTGAAAGAACAGTAATTCAAAGAGGTTGTATTGCAAAATTGACATGAAAACTGTGTTTGTGGATGGATTAAAGGCTACACTGAACTCAAAAACAAATGTAACAAATTCTGATTTATGTGGCAATCTGAAGGCTACTGGCAATGGACTTCATAATTTTGAACCTTGGTCACGATGAGGATAACATCTGACCTGGCACTGAACACTCCACACCTACATGAGGACTTTGAGCCATGACAGACTTTACATCAGCCACTCTCCCCAGCAGGTCTTCAGTCTCACCAGGACTTGAATCCTGATTCAACAATGCTGGTCATAAGTCTAAAATTATGACCAACCAGCTACTTTAGTCACACAAATGTAACAGAAGTTAATGCTGTCAATGCACTAGCTGATTGGGGTTCATTTCCTCCCAATCTACAATGAAGTATGGACTAAAATGAATGTAAATAGTATCTAAAAGATAGCACTTTCATTTTCAAGAAAGATTGCTCACAGCAAACATGTGATTGGCAAGTCAAGTGTTAGTTATATAAATGAAGCAACAAAAGCACAAGGAAAATTTAAAGTGAAAAGGAAAAGAAAAAACTGTTGTAGTGATTAGAATGCAAACATTAACTTTTAGGAGCAATAAATTAGTAGTGATTATGCTGTTACTATAAGTATTATAATGTAAATAAATTTATATATAACTTTGTGACCTATTATACAAAGGAAAAACAAAGAGAAAGAATTTTTTTGAAAAGGATGAAAACCAGAAAAAGGAAATCACTCAGATGGTGACATTCCAGAGGCATGCCACCATAAACCCTTATGAGAGAAGGAAATCATTTGAGTATCCCCTATTTAACTAAAAAAAAGCCAGATGTGTTGACATCAGTTCACTAACTCAAGAACAGAGCATATTACTGCAGAAAAATATTATTAATGTAACTGAGTAAGAAAAAATATATAAAAAAAAAATGTTGTAGTTGTATAAATAATAATTTAAACACATATTTTTTTTCTTCCAAAAAATATCTTTAAAAGCTTCAAAAATTAATACAAATAAATTACATTTTATAGAAAAAACCATATTCAATTTTCTTATTAATAAATCATAATTTGCATTAATTATGATTTAGTTAAAATATCAAAATAAAATATTAGAAACTGGAAAGTAATGCTACTTACTGACACTTTAATATTATTCTCCTTTTGATATACAGGAATAACATTTGAGAAAGAAGGTTTAAAAGATCAGTCTTTAAAAGAAATTTTTTTTTTAAATTAATTTTAATCAAATTATGGTTTTTTGAAAAATATTCTGAAGAATAATACTACACAAAATTATGATACATAAATTCTAAGAATATTTAACTACATTTTTTAAATTAACATGACTTAGAACAATAAAAAACATAATACAGAAGTAGTAACTATGTGCACAATATATACACCAAGGATATATAAATAAAGTTTTATAATTATTTTTTAACACATAATTTAAAAAATGCATGAAAATTTGTTAAATTCAAAAGAAAAAAACGATGCAAAACAAATAAAAATTAAAAAGGCCAGAAATTTATCTTGCAGAATTCAAAATATGAAGCATGGAATAATTCTTACTATGGGCGTTTCCTATCAAGAAAATTAAAAAGCATCAACAGGAAAGGTGTGTATTAATCAGCATGTCTTCTTAGGGAAAAAAAGGAAAGAAACTAATGAGGTTACATTATATATATATATATTAAAATTCGAAGGTAAACAAACGTATGTATGTATCTATCTATGTACGTCTATCTTCTCACGAACAGCACCACGAAGAAAGTCGCGGAAGGTACCAAAAGATCGGGAATTTTCCGGGGAAGCCGTATTGCCTATTTATATTCCGATATTGTAATTAGTTAAAAAGATATTAATTAAAAACCTTAAAACGCCGAATTGTTTTACTCCTGCCCGTTGCTTACTTGGCGGAACTTCCCTTCCGTTTCGGCCGAGCGGTAATCTTACGTTTTCCACCATATTAAAATTGTCATCCGATTTTCGGTGTCGAAATTAGACAAAAAATAATTACAGAATCGGAAATATCATTTATTTCGCCACGACACAGTGTAATTTTTTTTGTAAAATAACGATATTTTCTATTTTTTTCGAATTTTTTAAAATAGTGTTAAAACTGATGCGTTTTTATGAAAATTATTTCTAAATCGTTGGGTATGAATTACTTTTCGTGTTATTAAATCGATATTCTACACTAATTAACTTCAAGCCTTTCTCTTTTAGATCCATTCATTTAAAAAATAAAATTCCCAAAACTTTTTTTTTATAGAATTTTTAAAAAGTAGTCTTAATTTTTACTTCACATTGAATAACTTCGTCATTTATGAAGGTAATCTCACAAAACCTTTTTTCCGTGTGTACAGTAATATTATCCGTAATATATACAAAGATTGAAAAAATTGCTTCAAAATTACGGATCCCCTCAATTAAAAATTAAATTCAATTTGAACCGACCATTCATTATTATTGCCTATTTTCTGTCCTGTTACTAACCTGCGTGGCGTGATTGGCTAACGCGCCGCTTTCGCGAAGTATCTTAATTCTTTCTTATGTTTAGGTTCGAATCTAGCGAATTTCATTTTGTTCGTTTCTGCTTATTTTTCCCACGTAAATTAATTTTACTGATAAATACTTATTTTAACATGATCCTCTGTTATTTTAATGTACTTTTCATTTTTTTTTTGCCTTAAAAAAGGTTTTTTTTCTGATTTTTAATCATTCAAAGTAATTTCTATCTTTTTCAACAATTCCTAACAAGAAGCTTTCATTTCTGTTTATCTTTCCCACGTAATTTTTCAGTGCTGCCATTATTTAAGCAAACGGAATGTCACAATTAATTGCTAAATGAATATTTTTAATCAATTTTAATGTAAAAATATTAATAAGTTATAGTTTTGTATTTTATAAATATCGATGAATTTAAAAGAAAATGATTTTTAAAAAGTTCATTGATATTTAGAAACAGTGATTAAAAAAGTAAAATGCCGAAAACTATATGTCACAATTAATTGCTAAATGAGCATTTTTAATCAATTTTATTAAAAATAATTAATAAGTTAGTTTTGTATAATATAATTTTTTCCGCAGATACGTGTTTAAATAATTTTAACACAGAGTGGAATGAAAAACTATAAAATTAAAATTAAAAAAATTAAATGCTTTTATCAAATAGTATTCTTTTTTTTTAATGTTTTTTTCAGTGAATGTTAGCATATAACTAGGTTTTCCCCCCAAAGTGGATTTTTAACACTTATATATGTTTAATTAAACATCCAAATGTTTCAAGAGCTATCTGTAGAATTTTTTTTATTAGTATTTATTGATAATGGATTTAAATTAATATATTTTTTTAAAATTAAAATGCATTCAATGCATTTCTGAGATTTATTTAAAATATTTATCAGTATCGAAATTTTTGTTCTCTTTCATAAAACTTATAGTTTACTTTAAAATAATGCGTAATTGCATGAAACTCCCCCCCCCCCCCCGTGTCAAATATTTCATAAAATTCTCACAATTTTACTTCAAGAATTAAAATAGTAGTGAAATTTTGTAATTTGAAAAATTTATACTTTCTGTTCTTTTTTCAGCATACAACTATTTTTATAAATGCTACAGTTTCGTTTCCGGGAAAAAACTAAAAAAATTTAATGTTTTTATCAGATAGTATTATTTTCTTTTTGAATGATTTTTTTCAGTGAATGTGTACTTATAACTAGGTTTTTTACATAGTGTTTTTCTTAGCAGTTACAAATGTTTAATCAAACATCCAAACGTTTCAAGAGCTATCTGTAGAATTTTTTTATTATTATTTACAGATAATGTGGATTTAAATTAATATATTTTTTAAAATCAAATGAATATTTCTATTATTTCCTTATTAAATTAATTATTTGTTAATAAAAGGTATAACGGCTATTATTTTGGATAAAAATACGTTCTAGAGCCTGGAATAAATATTTGTCCTCAGTGCCAGCCTAGCGGTAGCTAGGCTTCTACTTCAGTTACACAGTATACCTAAGAGATAATGTATGTAAAATAAAGTGAGAATGATAGGTTCGCCTAAGCTAAAACTAGCTTCAGCGGTCAGGATGTGGTGGGGGGAGGTGGAACATTGTTTCTGTAGAAACGCAAAACAACTTTTTCGTTTCGTTCTTCAATCCGAAAAGGGGGTTTTCGTTACGTTTAACAGCATGGGTGGGGGGGTGGAATTCTTAGAAATCAGGTAGTATCTTCGTTGCACTATGAGGCAAACGGTACATGAGGTGAGGCTGGTTCATGAAGTTAGATTGAGAGCTAATCGTTGGGTTGTCATGATTGCAGAATGGAAAGTTGAGGAAAGATTCGCTATTAGGGTGTGGATGGGTACCTGTTTATTATGAAGTCTTTGAATATCATTTAATTGTGTGTTACTGGCAGATCCCCAAATGGGGCATGTATACGTTAAGATGGGGCGAAGATAGGTTTTGTAAATAAATATCCGGTTATTTAAAGAGAGTTTGGATTTCCTTCCAATCAGTACGTTCTAGAGACATTTTTAAGCTAACTGTAAGTAGCGATTGATTGATTAATGAAAACCTGAAAATTATTTTATTATTTTAGATTCCTAAAAATTATCTATTATTAAAAAATGATGACTTTTTTTTTACTCAAGCATCAAAATAGTGTTCTTTTATTGTTTAAATTTATTATTTTTTTACTAAAGCAATATTGTTTTCGACATGTCATGAATAGAAACTTGAAGATAAATCTTATATCTGAGGGGAGAGTCAGGGGGAAAATAGTTCTACACTCAAATAAGCCACTGTAACACAATGCAGTAGAAAGAGAACTGAAACCTGTCTGACATTAGTAAGATCTGGAAGATATATTTTTTTTTTTAAAAAAAGGGAATTGTAGTGACGTTAATATAAAGGAATCACACATATACCAGGAACTTTGATAAAGGAAGGTGAATTTCCATGGCAGTATGTTATGCATTCGAAACAAATTTTAATAAAACACTCAAAATACTTAAAACAATCATTTAATAATTTCTTCTTTTATAAAGATAATTGCATGAAACATTTTTCCCGTGTGTCGAATATTTCAAAAAATCCTCACAATTTTACTTCAATATTTAAAATAGTAGTGAAATTTGAAAAATTTCTACTTTTCTGTCTTTTTTCAACATACAACTATCTTTAGAAAGGCTACATTTTCGTTTCCGGGGACTAAAAAATTGCAACGAAAGAACTGAAAACTGAGTGAGTGATTTTTGATTCGCACTGTTCGCCTATTCGAGGGTTATTGGCGATGGACCTCGAAATTTTCAACCATGGTCAAGTGACGAGGACGACACCTGCGCTTTCACCCATCTCTAATAATTAGAACACCACACCAACGCAAGAACAAATTTCGAAAAAGGGAGTCTTAATGACATAGTTAAAGAAATCACTCACATCGCACACATAAGAGCTATCGGCCTGAGGGAAACACGAAATTTCCATGGGGATGAAGTTATTCACTCGGTAAAAGCCCGTGCAACGCCGGGCTAAGCGGAGAGGAAAGAAACAAAAAAATCAAAGTAATTTCGAAAAATAATATTGGAAGTGTTGAATTTGTGAAGAGAAGGGAAAATGTTAAGCGACAAAGCCATGACACTCACATCGTACGCGTCAAAACCACACACAAAAGTGTTGGCGTCAGAAAGAAAGGAGGAAATTAACATGGGGATTAAGTTATACCCTCGGTATAAGCCCGTGCAACGCCGGGCCATGAAAGCTAGTATATATATAACACCAAATTCAAGAAATAAATTACCTCTAACATTTTGATCATTTTGGAAACTTTTGGAGATGGACAAACAGCAAATGCAGTTTTTAGTTTCTCTAAAGATTCTGTTTGTTTTCCAGCTGAAGCTAATTTTTTGCCTGTATCAGTTAGTTCCAAAAATGTTTCAAGTTTTTTAGGGTATTTTAAAATCAATGCCTGAAAAAAATATGTATGTTATATTCATGCATGTTATATATGTTAATAAAATCTGAAAATTATGCAGTGCTTCATTATAATAATGAAGTTAATATTAGGAATATTCAACTCTTTGAAACAAAGTTATACAACTTAAAAACATTAACAGACTGCTCTTATTCATTTTGTTTAACATAATCTTCAAATATGAATCTAATACTTTAAAAGAGAAAAAGTTTCAAAAGTGTCTCTGCAAATCAACTATAAGCTATCCATTCAATTATAAAGCTTTTGCTATACTTAATTTACATAAAATTGTGAATAAATTTTATTCTATGTTTTTTAGGGCTTCATATAAATTTTCTAGATCAAGCACATAAATATTAAACCTCGAAAACATTGAAATGGCATTAAAAAGATAACTGTGTCATCTCTGAAAATTTCTTTACTTTTTAGTAAGTTTGAATATTTTAACAAATAGTACTAAAATAATGCAGCAAAAGTAAAAAATAAAGTAAAATAAAATCCATTGTTTATTTATTTGGTAAAGGTAAATAACTATAGTCGAAAATGTGGAAAATATTTAAAGACACTTGCTAGATTTGTTTGTGGATATATTTATTACACTTTCAAAATTCATAATTTCTAAATAAAAGGAATCCCATATTTTTCCATACATTAGGGCTGGACGATGCATCGATACATCGGTGTAAACGCTACATCAAAAAACCGGTGTTTTATTTCCATCCAGAATGATGCATCTCTAAACCAGTGCAGCCAGAAATACCATTTCGATGTAGCCATACACCGAAGATTTGATGTAGAGCTGAGCTTCATTCCGATGCAAGTTTGACAAAACCGAGGGAGGAAAAACCGGTTTTGTATCAATCGCGTCTGCAGAAAAACTGAAAATCGAGAGGTGAGAAATGAGCGATTTTCGGTGTCACGAGGGGAATGCTGGAGACAAATCTTTGTGCCCGGTCTAATGTAGATGTAGCGATGAGCTTCATTTCAATTTAGGGTTTTCTTAGCTGCTCAACTTCAAACCGATGAAAAATAAATCGATTTGACGTTTATCGTGTATCACAGTGTTTGGAGTTGTGTTGCATCGCTTGTATCAGCACGTGGTGAATAGTTAATTCAGACCAGCGACCGATGTACAAGTCTGCAGTCCAGAGTGGAAATATTTTGATTTATTTGCAAACATCGTCAACTGTTACTGTCATTAAGATAAGCATTTTTTGTGTTTTGATTAAAAACTTTCTGATATTTATTAATGAAAAAAAATGTTTATGTTTGATTAAGGTGTTTAAGGGAAAAAATGTATTACTTACAAAATAATCAATCCCGCGGCAGATGTTTTTTAGAGTAATTTTTTTTCTTTCTAAAATTATCACGTCTGTCACATGTGCTGTTTTCAATAAATGAGTTTTATTTTAATATTTAAAGCAAACAAGATAACTTTATTTTTATAAGAAAAAGTATTTATGAAGGAATTTCGTTTTCGGTTCGGCCCGTAGGCGGTATCAAATGTAATCTTTTTTTGCTAATGTTTTATAATTTTGTGGTTAGATATCTGATTTAAATTGAGTGGATTAAAACCACAATTTTTTTTAAAGTTTGCCTAAATAAATCAATCTGAGTTAAACATTTTCGCAGGCTTCAATTTTTTTACAAATATTATCTTTGATATACTTTATCATAAAAATAATCTTCTGAGTAATTTATTGAGTGTGTTTCCTTTATTTGTAGAGGTACAGTACAGCATCGATAATCTGGTATCGTCATGACCGACTCTATGCCGGAAAATCGATTTTTCTGATTATGGGTGGTATTGGGTAAAAAAAATAAAACGGCAATTCGCAAAAATCGATATTTAGTTAATGGAACCTCGAATACTTGTTAATAAAGACAGAATTTCTGAAGTATTGAAAATAAAAATATGGTATAAAGTCCGACATCCGGATGTCTAATATCCCGAATGATCAAATTATTACCAGACATTTTTTTCCCAGAGGTAAAGGAAAAAAGGGATATTCTCGCAACATTACAGTGGGTAAAATTGATTTGCTTGTGACATCTGTATACAATAATTATCAATTTAATTCTTTTTGTAGGAATCTCCTATGATAAAAGTTGTGTGAATGAAAAAAGATGTCAGTTGCTCATTGAACATTAGAATGTCCAGTATTTTCTCAACTGCTTCCAAAGAAGAAGTCAAAAAGTTGAGCTTGGGAACATTTTGGGTTTCCAGCGAATGAAAGCGGACAAATTGTTTCTGAAGATATAGCAGTTTGCAAACTTTGTAGGTCCCCAGTTTCAGCAAAAAGTGGAAGTACATCTAATTTATTTGGTCCTCTCAGGCTTCATCACACATTAAAGTTTTCTGAAGTTTCTAATAAAAGTAAAGTAGTCAGGGCGACAGTGCAATATTCTCCATTTTGTGCTGCTGTTGATGAGTCAATTGATGAGCCGCAACCACATTCAAACATGGCTGTATCTGAATCCAATCAATTTAACTTTGTTGACAATCATAGGCATAAAAGACAAAAGTTTATGACTGATTTTCAACGGCTGGATGACCAAGCCTCTAAACGTACTACTGACTCAGCAACAAAATTTTTAGTGTGCACTATGCAGCCATACAACTTTGTTGATAGAAAATAATTCATAAATATGGTGAAGGTCCTTAACCCTCGTTATAGCTTACCTGGACGAAAGCACTTTACTGCTACAGCAGTTCCAAAACTCTATAATGAAGTCAGGGACAAGATTAGGCAGGAACTATCATTAATTAACAAAGATACAATTTCTGTAACAACTGACTGCTGGGCATCTACAGCCAATACACCATACATCACTATTACAGTACATTTTATCACATCAGAGTGGGCACTGAAATCAGCATGTGCACATTTTGATGACGATCACAATGGTAAGAACATTGCTGAAGTTTTGAGGAGTATTTTAAATGATTGGGGCATTGATGTCCAGAACATAATGTCAATCACTACTGACAATGGGCGTAACATCTTAAAATCAATTGAAGAACTCAATTTAGAGAATGCTCATATTTCTTGTTTTGCTCACAATATAAACATAGGGGTTAATCACTCGTTGGATATTCCTGTATTGAAGAAAGCTATTGCACGGCTTAAAAAGTTGCAAAATGCATTTGCAATGAGTTAGAAGATGAAGAGAGATCTCCACAAAGCCCAAGAGTTACTACAAATGGAGGTAAAAACACTTCCCTCTGCTTGTCCAACTCGATGGTGGAGCACTTTAAAATTAGTGAAACGATTTCTGGAAAATTAGCTGCCAATTTGCAAAACCCTTTTAGAGAACTCAAATAAAAAGCATTTGATGCTAGAGGGAAATGAAATTTCAGCCTTAGAAGACTCCACAACAGCGACTGAGTTATTAGAGGACATAACAGGTTTCTTGAGCCGGCGAACAATATACAACAGCGTCAGCTGTACTACTTTTATATATGAAAATAAAAAATAATCTTCAAAACAAGGATGAAGACAGTTTGCTACTTAAAAGTATCAAATCAGAAATTTTAGAGTCCCTAAATAAGTATGAATCTTATCCCATGTCATCAAATTTACAGTTATCAACTCAGTGTGATTCAAGATTCCGGCTAAACTTTATAGTCTCCCGAAGAAGTAAAGAAATTAGCTGTTGCAAAAATGAGGAACATTCATACAACACAGAAGACATCTAATCCTGATAATTTTGAAAATATTGAAACTAGGACAAAAAAACAAAACAAGAAAGGATTGTCTAAATTTTTTGATGTGTTCGGTTCAAACAGTAATTCAGAAAATACAAGGAATCCTTCCCAGGAAGCTGAGAAAGTGCTCAATGAATATTTATCTATGCCAAGAGTTTCATTCGAACATAATCCCCTCGATTGGTGGAAGGTTCACTACGAATCTTTCCCATCTCTGAAAGTTCTAGCCAGAAAATATCTGTGTATTCAGGGTTCAAGTGTGGACTCGGAAAGAGTTTTCGGTTCAGATGGAAGCTTTATAACAAGACAAAGAGCTTCCCTTCTCCCTAAGAATGCAGAGATGCAAATTTTCCTCAGTCATAATAAAAAATTTTTACATTTTCAAATTGTATAGTACTTTTTTTTATATTTGAATGCCTTTTTTAATTCTTTTACAGGTTCATTTTTATGTTTCGACCTGTTTCTGTTAAATTATCTTTCAAATTGAAAGTGTACCATTTTTAATTATTTCCCTTATTAATAATTTTTTATATGGTCAATCATTTTATTTTTTTAATATGTACAGAAGAAAGCAGTGGCACATTATTTTTTTTCATTTATAAAAGTTTTACATCACGATGTAAAGTTGCCGATGTATCACAATGTAGAGATGTCTACATCGTCCAGCCCTACCATACATATATGAATATTTTAATCTATAATTTACAAACTGGTACAACAGAAATACATTTGGATTGGGAAAACCAACAAATTACAACAGAATTTTTTAGAAACTTTTCAAAGATATGAAAACTCAAATTGACATCTTGATACAGAAGTTCTCATTTTGCATAATGGTCCAAATGCATAAGTATTAATTTAATTTTTTATAGGAAATTACATTTTTTAAAAATGAATTACTTTGACTATTCCAAAGTGAAATATATTTCTCCATGTAAAACATATTTTTATATTAAAAAAATACTTTGACACTTGTAAACCAATTTTTTAATTATTGTAATTATTTTTCTAGAGTTAAAACATATAGTACCAGGTTTCATGAAAAAAGTTTAGTAAATCAACATTAAAATAATATAGGTCACACATTAACAATACTTATTAGATTTATAATTTTTTCAAATTCATTTGATTGTATGTTTCAAGATTTAAAAGAAAAATAAGAATGTAAATTACCTCAATTTCTTCTTTATATTTTTTTACTTTTGGACAATTGCACAGTTTCTGGGCTTCAGAGAAATTATGCAAGGCTTTTTCAAATTTCCCGTCATATGAAAATTCTATGGCTGAATTTTTTAGTTCCTGGAATTTCTTAAGTTCCACAGGACTCAGTTCTGCAGGATTTACAGGAGCAAGTTTCTCATGATTCCCCTGAAAACACTTTTTGTTATTATGAATATTCAAGTTTTATGAATTTTTCAGTTTTCAAACAGAATTGAAATTACAATGTGAATAAGTAGAATAACTAATCTTTGGTAATCTTATCCTAAAATTTATTTATTACATAAAGGCATACATATCTCACATTGGAAACTTCTGCTAAGAAAGTAAATGCATTTATAAACATATTTACGTACAGAGAAAACAAATTCAAGCTAATAAATAGTGAATCAAATTTAAAAGCAAAGAAAAACAACTGGTTCAGTAATAACTTTACAGTACATGTTAGTTAACTTTTGTATGCAAGAAAAAGTAAATTATTTTTGATAAAAAGCATGTTTCTGACAATTACTTCTTGATTTAATGAAAATGACCAATGTATTTACTAATAAATATTACAATTTTATCAACATATTTACTTTCCCCTCCTATAGCAATATTTTACATTGTTATAAATCTTCATTTTTATTATTTATAGTATAAATTTTATATTATTATATTTATTATCAATCAAGTTGGAATGACTAAAAAAATTAAATATCAATTTCAAACAATATTTGTTCATTTTAAGATTATTCTGAAAATTTAATACTACTATCTCAAATTAATCATAAATATTGTAATTGAAAATTCTTGTTAAAATCATGAGTAACAATCAAAAACTTATTTATTACTTGAATATTTTGGATTTGACTCAAAACTTCAGGTGTAATATTAGATTTTCTGACAGGAACAGAAGGCATTTGATTAGATGAATTTTTCTGCATTTTTGGTTCACTTTGTGCAATGGCATCCTAGAAATAATAATACCAGTATGTTAGAAGAAAATTAAAAACATAGTAACCAATTATAAAACAATACAAAATGGTGCTAAAAAGAAACTAGTTGTTATTTGGGAAGAGATGTTTGTAACCAAAAATTAATGAATTATTGCAGAAGTCGTAAAAGATACAGAATGCATTAGAGGATTTATACATTTATTACACCTAGCCCTGCAAAAAATTAAAATGAGAAAAAATATATAATTTCTACGGGATACATTTAACACTCTGTACATAATTATGGTTTGAAATTACAATAAAAATAACTTTAAATATATCTAATTTCATTTGTCTGATTTTTTTACAGTACTAACGTATTATCGCAACAGTCATCAACTCTATTAATAACTCGCCAGGTTGGCAACCTGGATTTCCTATGTGTCGTATGAGCTGAATTGGCAACCATGTGTTTCATTTCATATAATGTCACTAATAGGTTGTGATATTACGTAAAGTACCTTATTTACTTCTAAACCAGTGGCACCCAACCCTCAGGAATGGACTGTTACCGGTCTGTGGATCAAATCGCAACAGGCCACACAAAGAACATTCAATTATTTCCATTTCATATATTGCCGTGTATCTCTCAGGTTTCTGCGACTTTTTATGGAAATCACTTTATACTTTATGTTAAAACCATTTATATTTTTGTGGTGTAACTGTATTTTATTCTACAGGCATGTTTAAATGCAAATAAATTAAAATTATTAAATCAAAACAATCAACAAAAAATATAAACTTCCCTCCCCCCCAATAGGCCATGGTAAAATTACCAAACATTGACCAGTCAGAGGCAATAAAAAGGTTGGGGAGCACTGTTAAGCTACTATTCTTTTGTTATGTATATATATATATATTATTCTCCAATTGCCTTAATAAAATAGACTATTTCTGAAAAAAAAAAACAATAGAAATCAATAAAATAGGGGGGGGGGACACCCGTCACAACAATAAAATCAAAGTAGTTTTTATGATTAATACAATTGTCAATTAAAAAAACTATGATTTTTGACAGTTCTGCTGAATTTCTAGAGATTTACGAAATTGGTGGAATGCATTCCCCTAGATCAGGCATGTCAAACTCATATGATATTATGGGTCACAACTATTTTATGTTAAGTTAACAGCCGCATGTTTTGAATGCTCAAAAGAAATTATTAAAATATTATTTTCAGAATAATTATATTATATATTTATTAGATTCAATGTCAGGTTCAGTGCATTGTATACTTAACATAGTCATTTTATATTTCACTTTGTTTTTCAAACTTAAATTATAAATATTTCACATTTTTCATAAAAAATAAAATCTTATAAAAAGAAAAGCAGTTTAATATTACTTTAGTAGATATTTACATCGTTTTTGACAAAGTCTTAAAAATGTCATTGTAAATATATTAAAAGGATGAAATGTTTAAAACTGATGTGACAAGTGTTGATTGGTTAATCTTGACCTTTCCAATCTTCTGTTTTTTCAATAAGGAAAATAGTTGGTTACCAGGACCATTTTTAACCTCCCTGGCACTTTAAAATTTAAACCCCCCCCCCCCCATTTTTTCAGAGCACCCTCTTCCCATTCTTCAGCTCTTACCTTGCCAGTTTGAGAGTTCAGGAGAGATTTTCAAATAACATTCTAACTCTTTTCCCTTTCTTTGTTTTTGCTATTTAGAGAGTTTCCGTTATCCACCACCTATGCACCAACCATGTCCTGGGCTGGCAACAGTAAGGAAAGGATAATGGCATGGTTTGGCCATTCATGTTCATTTATCTTATGAAATCACAGACCACCTACCCTTTTGTAAATTAGTACAGTAAATTAATGATATTGTTTGCAATTAAAGTATAGAATATACATGAACAGTTCATGAATATATGATGTTGTTGTTTCTAATGCCACCTGTCTGACGCAGTCAGATCGAGGCCCATGAAGTTCATCATGGCATTGGGCTATATTGTACGCCTGTCGTTAGCCGTAGCTTTGAGCACCATGCAGGTGAACGTACGATTTGGATTGGTTCTATCCAAATTTTGAGGGAGAACACCCTGGAAGTGGTCATGAGCTTCCCACCTCTCTTCCCCTTCCCCCAACCTCACGAGAGGATTTGCGGCTCGACGGCTATTTAGAGTACCCCCATGCCGCACTATACATTTACAAACATCCATGCCTTATCCGGGATTCGAGCCCAGGCCCTACGGCACAGCAGTCAGCATCGCTAACCGCTATACCAGATGGACGACATATTATTGTATGAACTGTTTTCAACTTGTTAATTATAATCTTTTTCATAGATTATCATTTTACTATCTTTTACTCTTAAGCATCTTTATTCTTTGTTGAGTCACTGTCATTGTACTGGTACAACAAATGTTTTCTTCGAGCTTCAGTCATTGCAAAATCCTTAATAGCACCATTGTAATCAATTTCTATGGTAATGACATTTTGAGTGCTTAGCAACATCAAACTGTTTAGCTGTTCACTTTCCATAACAGCCATCATTTTGGCCTTTAATCTCTTGAGGGCAGAAATGCTGCTCTCATGACTTGCTATGCAATGGTACATTTGCTGTAATTTTAATTTTTCCCTCCTTTTTTCATTCTCCAATTTTTTTGCTTCCCCAAGTATTTTGCACCCTACGCATTTGCCTAGTGAGCTTAAGCGAAAAAGCGGTCCTGTTAGTCGCATAAATAAGTGCTTCTGAAATTAGTCATTATACACTTAACACAAAGAGTAACATTTTAGAAAACTCATCTACAGATAAATATGCATAAAAATTTGAAGTTCCAACTTACATGCATTTTTGCTTCAGTAAAAAATCACAATACATTTCAATTAATTCCTTTTTTAAATTTTTATCAGCAATTTTAATATTAATAGGTATAGGTGAAGATAATTCCTTGCTTTTAAAATCTGAAAATCTTTGATAGTATTCTGTTTCCAACAACTTAATTTTGTTAACATATTCTGTAAATTTCAATTTAGGCAATTTAACACTAAACATACCACTACTGGTCAAAAGACTGTAAGACTATGGTAGAAATAGGTATGTATTAAGTGTTGGTATGTTTAGTGTTAATCAATAGATATTTACAATTTTTAAAGAGTGAGACAAGTTTTCTCTTTCTTTTTGCAAAAGTAATAATTTTTGCTTGAAGGAGTTCATATAAAATAATGTGGAGACAGCATGATTTCTGCCTTGAAGCTTAAGATGATAAAGATGATGTGTAATATCAACTACTATCCATTGTCCATCTTTTAATTCAGCACATTTATAATTTTTCGTTGCCAAAAAAATTATAATTTCATCCAGTAATTTGAAGAATCATTTTACTTAATGAATTGGAAGCCGTCGAACTTTCACACATAATATGGTACATCAGTATATTCATGTTCTATGTCTTCCAGAATTAAGGCATATTGGCAATGGGGTAAGTCAATGTGTTCAACAAACATAATTTACAATTATAGTGACTTTTTTAAAGCTTTTTGGTGAATAATAGAATGAAAATGTTTTAAATTATTATAACCATGCTATATGTATATTTCTTTTAATCTTGCAACAACTCCTCTGGTCATGTTTGGTGCACCATCAGTTGGAAAACAAACTAACTTGTTTCTTTAAAATTTCCATAAGTACATAAAAAATATCAGCTCAAGTTATTTTACAGGAAAGATTTCCAGAAGTTATTCACTTTTTTGAAATAAATGAACTTGATGTTTGAAATTTTTTTTAAAGTTTTGGTAAGCTGCAATTTATGTATTGGCAGGCCACATGCGGCTTGCATGTTTGACAGGCCTGCCCTAGACAGAAAATGAATTGTATAAAACTTGATATCAAAGTGAAGTTAAAAAAAAAAAGAGAAATCCTACAGTGTAATAAGAATGCACAGGAAAAAACAAAAGGCTGATTCCCAAATGGTGCAAAAATTTATCATCAAAATGTAAAATAAGTTAACCTTTGGATTTGGTGATGTGTTTTTCTATTTCAAGATACGATAACAATTTCATTCAGGCATATTGTTTAGTTTGGTAACCCTAATATAATGAAATACAGGATTATTCTGATAAGATAACATGTTCTCTATTCTTAATCACTATTCATCGTTTAACATTTTTAAACGTCTTAAAAGACAAATATCTTTTTAGGAATAAACATTTGTTGTTGCTTATACCACCTAATCGACAGTAACATCAGATCAAGATCCACAAAATTCATCGCGGCTAAGGGCTAGAATTTTACGCCTGTGGTTAGCCTTAGCTTTGAGCCCCATTAAGGTGACAGCACAATTTAGCCCCGATACAACACAATAGATGGCAACACCATTCGGACCCACTGATTTAACGAGCACATTCTCCATTTGCACTTGGCGGATATTTGGTGGATCGGGCATCGAACCCTGGCCTTCCGGTCTGGAGACTGATGCTCCAACCACTAGGCTACCCACGGCCCAGGAATAAACATTTAACTGTTCTTATCGAAAAGTTTCAGGATTCGACACTCATAGCATAACTCATTGAGATTTGATACTATTTAGTTTCTATTGTGAAGATGGATCCCATTTTAGTGCACACTTTCATGTGAATATATCCATATTCATATAAGTCCAAGACAATTTATGCAAAAAAAAAGCTGCTGAAACAGTTTGTCACCTTTTTTTCTCCCCTGTCACAAAAGCTTTGAACAAACTAAATTAGGTTGGGTTGGTAACTACTTTACAAGTTTTCCCACTGCATGAACAATGATGATATTAATTGTTAAGGCCTATTCACACAAACACAATGACAGAGTAAAATTTTTCCTGCTTTTTATATGCCAGTGTTTGGCTTCATGTTCCCAATTGCATATACATATCTAGGATACCAGAAAAAAGGCTAAGAAGCCATATTTCTTACCAAATGAAAAGAAAAAACTGGACTGCTCACAAAAGAGAAACAGGTTGAATATATGTATATTTATTTTAGTAAGTGTGTCTTCATCAAAACATATAAGTAAATGTTAAATGCATACAGTTCATAAACTGTATATCGCCCATGGATTATTGAAACAATAACAGCATCTAAACATTGTTGCATATTCATTTTTTGCTCCAATGATGAAAAATTTTTTTATATATATTTGAAAGAATTGACTGAGTAACTGTGTTTTCAATACTAGGGATGGAATGCAAAATATATACATATATAATTCAAGAAGTTTGGTAAGGTTCTTTGCAAGAAAGATTTTTTTGTAAAACCCAGGTATTGAGTATCATGACCGGCTGCTAAAAATCACTTACCTTCAATTTTTGGATCCGAGAAAGTATTTTCGGGGTCTCTTTAATTTTTCTTGCTTGTTGAAACTGACGAAGGGATTCAATCAATTTACCTTCAGCGGCAAAGCGCTTCCCTTCGCTTTGCAATTGTTCGAACTTTTGAAAATCTGAAGACATACTGATCAAGTATTTTTGTTGTAACTCCAAAATGAATTATTTAATTTGCCCACCAAATTCCATTGCTATGTAACCTGCACATAGAAGTAAAAATATAGCCTTGAAAAGGTAAACAATAAAAAAAAAAGGTTATAAATTATTAAGTCAATCAAAACGTTATCTATCCTAAAACATTCAAAACACTGGTAATATCGCGCGACAGGTAGCCGAGAAGAAATGTATACTAACAACCAATGAAATAGCAGAGTTATCAAACAATTTGAACACTGCGTTTTTATTTGCTCACACAATAATAGAGACACATCGACGTCATATTCTGAAAAAACTAAAGTGATGAGGCCTCTTGTACAGTAATCTTAGATAAATCCATTGTTAATGATAGTTCAGAAGACCTAAGGTTAAAAAGATGCACGTGTAGCTAGATCCTAAGAGGACTCTGTATCAAAATTCCTTGGGGGCTTGGTTTAGGACTTCTTAAAAATCTTATGATTTTTTTTTCTTGCACATGTTGGGCTCCTGTAGCTTGGGCCCAACATGTTTAAGACAAAAATATCATTGATATGGCTGAAGCGGTGGTAGCTACCCACCTCACTAAAGAAAATATATGTTTGATCATCGAAAAAGGAAACATGGTGAAATTAAACTCAATCAAACAATCCATTGACCCGGAAGGTAAGCATTAAAAGAGGTGACGTGTCGCCTATCCGGTATAGTGGTTAGCGATGCTGACTGCTGTGCCGTAGGGCCTGGGTTCGAATCCCGGATAAGGCATGGATGTTTGTAAATGTATAGTGCCTTCGTGGCAGGGGGGTACTCTAAATAGCCGCCGAGCCGCATGTCCTCTCATGAGGTTGGTGGAAGGGGAAGAGAGGTGGGAGGCCCCTGACCACTCCCTCAAAATTGGGGAGGAACCGAGCCAAATCATACTGTCACCTGTATGGTGCTCAAAGCTATGGTTAACGACAGGCGTACAATCTAGCCCGATGCCATGATGAATTTCGTGGGCCTTGATCTGACTACGTCAGACAGGTGGCATTAGCAACAACAACAACAACAACAGAGGCGACGTGAAATATAAAGGAAAAGAAGGGAAGTTGGGCAAATCCGAAGGATAGAACCAGTGGCCTATGGATTCGTAAGCACGTAACATACTACTAGACAAAAAGGATTACATCTATCCGGTGGCTGTTACTGGCTAATGTAGATGCCCCCACCAATGGTCGGTGGATATGCGAATGATATAGTTAGTATGGCGAGCCTGTGTGTAGTGTGAGTGTTGCTGTTGTTAATTGGAGGTGCTGCATCAAGTGTGTCTGACTACTTTTTGGATGCTGAGTCAAGTGAGTCTGACGCGCGCGACTTTGGTTGCAACATCAAATGAGTCTAACGACTTTTGGTTGCTCTTCTTGAGGGTAGATGGCACTACGACAGTTTTGAAGGTTACTTTTTTCATAATTCGGCCAGGGTTACCAATTTCCGGTGGACAGAACCTGCGATTTATGGATTCGTAACCAAGTAACATACCACTACACAAAAGTGAGCACTCCCGTCCGGAGGGTGTTACTGGTTTATGTAGATGATACAGCTGCAAAAGCTTACAATTTTGAAATTACTAAACTTAGCAGGGTCATTTTTTAATTTTTCCTATTAATGGTTATCCGACATAGGGAAAACTGCAAGATAAATATTTAAAGAGTAAAATAAATGGGGATTTTAGCTACAAAATTTCCATGAGGACATAGAAAGTTTGATTATTACGAAATGTTATAAAGAACTGTCAGGTAATGAACAAGTTCTACTTTGTAAACAACAACATTGAACCCAGCAACCGAATGAATTCCAATCCTTCTTCCGATGTAATGTTAACCTACGGGTAAACATCGAAATTCAACTGAGTTTTTCAAACTTCTAATGCAAGATTTCGACAGAAATCGATAGAACATTTTCTGTAGATTTCAAATTCAGGTTTTTATATTAGTTATTTCAGTATTTTTTCTAAAATACCGTGTTAATTTTTCTAGCTCAAAGCAATGATGATTTTGCTATAAACAGAAAAAAGGTAAAGGCACTAATGACTGCAGCGCTCTTATAATAAGCTTTACGCTAGAATTGTCCTAGCAAAAGTATTATTTTCTTATAATATATTTAGTTTAGTACTATATAAAAAACAAAAAAAGTTTCTTATCCTCTATAGAATTACCTTATCAAAAGATTCCAACCAGAAGTTCCCAACACGTTCCCAACATTTTCTAGAGATCCAATGTTTTCCAACCTTTACAAGTTCAAAGCTCTCTATTCCATATTATTTAATTATATCAAATATTAAAATATTGCTGAAAATTATCTATATCTATCGCATGAAACTTATTCATCTATTAAGATCCGTTTAAATGACCATCAAATGTAGAAAAAATTGTTCATTAAAAACTAAAAGATAAACTCAAAATAAATTTTAAAAATATAGAACATCAACAGGATGAATGAGGCGTGATCCAATTTCGTTAAGATTAGACGAACTCTCTACCTTGAGTGATGTGCAATCTGTTCCTTTTCTAGTGAGTGGACATTTATTAGCGTCGTGCTATAAAGCAACATAAAGGCTATTGGTAACAGACCTCATAATTTTGAACCACTGCCAAGTGACAAGAACGACATCTAAGAGCCGGCACTCCTCTCTAAACTATTGCACCACACCATCGAGAGGACTCTGATCCACGACAAATTTTACTTGCATCAACCCTACACGGTGGATCTCTAGTGACACTAGGATTCGAGAAGTCATGACACATCAGTCACGAGCTCGTGACAATAATCACTTGACTATCACGGCAATGTTAATTTTTTAAGATAGTAAATTAGGCACTGCAACACTGGTGTTTCTAATTCTGAACTGGCCCTTTATCATAACCCCTTCGGGACCCTTTTTCAAGTATGAGAGTCCTGTTAGTGGGACTGTAGTTGCACATGTTGAAGATGCGTACCATTGATGCGTCTGATAGGGTGGTATCTACGCCTGTGTGACTGCAACGAATCTTCTCGCTATCAAATAAGTTGAAGGAAATGCAATTAAAAATTTCTGTTCTCTTGACCACAGGGGCGTGCACAAACCTCTTTTTTTTCGGGGGGGAGGGAGAGAAATTTATATTCTAAAAATCAAGTAGACGTCAGCGCGATGGGATTAATCCATGGTGAAAATTTAATATCAGTTGGTCTATGGGGAAGGTAGAGCCTCAAAAGCCTCCCGTGTATGCCACTGACCCCAATCCGGAGCAGAGATCGGTCCGGTATTAATTTTTAAAACTCTAGAACTCCATTTTATTTTTAACTCTTCATCATTTGTGATTTTTACAAGTTTCTATTCTAAATTTGATAATTCTTTTGTGCCTGCATTTGCAAAAGGATTTAAAATCCAATTCTCTCAAAATATTCATATTTAAAATACCCTGACAAGTTTTATGAATTTAGCATGAAGATCTCAAAGTTTGGTAGTTAACAAGTCCTTTTGTTTTGAAGAAATTGTATTGGTTTCCAAGCTCTTTTTTTTAAACGAATAACAGTTCATACTTTTCTTCTATGAATCGAATGTATGATAAAAGTATGCTTCGTTATTTAGTCGATTTGATTATTCGAGTTGAATGTGGAAAATCTGCAAGTCCTTAAGCAGTCGCAAAATGATGTTTCAACGTGTTTAGGCATTTCATCTATTCTTAGCAGTAAATTTTTACTCAGAGATTTTCTTTTTTATAATATATAATCGAACCTATATATATATATATATATAATGGAGTAGAGCGATTTGGTAAAGGATTTTTCACATCGTGGCCGGTGTTGGTTTTTATAGGTAGATTTGGTCGAGGGATAGCTATGTCTTGAAAGAATACTGCTCCACTGTAGGGGTTTCATTTTTCGTTTATTGAACATTACCCAAAAGCAAGGGCAGTCACATTAACATAATTTACGGAGTTTCACACACACAAAGCAGAAGTAACACTTAGCAGCGACACGGACACATAGACGACAAAACAGACAAAGCACAAAGAGAGAAGAAGCGCGCGTAACCGTGTGTTCAGAGTTTTATACTCGCGGTGAAGGTCGTACGACTCTTTTATAACATGAGTCGTGATTGGCTGCAAATGCGCGGGAGCAATTAGATTAAGATTAAGATTATGCGCGCGTGCAATTAGATTAAGATTATAACAGCCTTAGGCGAAAGAACTAGGAAATAATTTCACGGGGTACAGTTAAGGAGAGTTAGACGAAGTCATTATATATATATATATATATATATATATATATTGGGAGAATTTTTTGCTTAATAGTAGTCGGTTGTTCTTTCATATTTCTATGAGATTTTTTATACTTTGGATTTTTTATACTTAGAATTTTTATACTTTAAATTTCTATTTATTTTATTTTGGTCTTTCCAACCGAGTTGCAAAGGGGGAAGGTTGGCGCCTTCAAACTAGTTTAACCCCACTTATTCGGTCCTAAGTCCGAAATTGCATTTTGACTCGCTAGGTTCTTATTTGTATTTCATTAGATTTGATCTTAATTCTTTTTTTTTTATTATTTATTTATTTTTTTAAAATTTTTTTTTATTTCCTGTTATGTTCTATATTTTATATAAATTTCTTCCATATATATATATATATATATATATACAATGATCGACAGTTTTCTTTATATCTCTGACGGTTCACAAGATTAATCATTTGACAAAAGAGTATGATTTCTCTACTTTTGCGAATAACAATGAAATATTATATGAGGGCCATAGTTTCCCCATCTGTTTTAAATATTTCTTTTCCAGTCCTCTCGGAAATAGGATAAATTTTTCTCGTTTTCATTAACATTCCTTTTATCCAAATGCGCTGTTATAACCTAGAAGGCTTTCATTTTTAAAAACTCTTTTTAGAAAATTAAACACATTGAAATACTCAGTACTGCACTGCTGATATTTTTCTTGGATTAAGATATTTCGAAATAAGAATTTCAAAGTTTAAATTAACTTTTCAAAAAATAACGGCTATACTCATTTTTATCTCCTATCACTTGGGGATTGCATTGGTCAACCATGAAACTGTTTCTTTAGTGAGAGTACCCGATCCCCTGAATGAATTTAACTTGCTGAACACGAATATCACATTGAAAAAAAAGCTGCAAATTATTTGTACATATTCATTATATTATTTTAGATATTTTATTATATTTATTATATCCCGTATGTATCCCGTTTATATACTAGATTGAATGATTTGGAGTATTTATATAACCATACTGATTACCGCTATTTCTGTATAATTCTTCCAGCTTTTGGGGGTTACACCAGGAAAACAAAAAGGGCAATTTGCCCTTTCTTACATTCTATTCGCTCTGCCTTACATAAACTCTATTATAAAAAACAAAAAACACAAAAACAAAACAAACAAAAAACGGCGCACAAAGAACGAGTGGTTCGATAGAAACAAAAATTGGTGGGTATGATGTACAGAAAGAGATTATGTACAGAACAGAAAATGATTAAAATTTCAGAAAAACTGAATGATTTATATCATTGCACAGTTAGAAAGTAGCGAGCTCAATAAGGAGTAGACCCACCTCTAGCCTGGATGCAAGCTGCCACACGACGTGATATAGAGTGATAAAGCACTCCGATGATCTCCTGCGGTATTTCTTGCTAAGTTTGCTCCAATTGTCGGGCCAGGTTATTAACATTCCCTAGTAGCTGCAGTCGTTTTCCCCTCATATCCCAGACATGCTCGATTAGAGAGAGATCTGGTGATCTGGCTGGTCAAGGAAGTGTTTTATAAGCCGTAAGACAGTTCATAACAACACGTTCCGTAAGTGGTCTGGCATTATCTTTCTGACAAAAAGGCCAGGGTACTACAAAAGGAAAGTAGCAAAGCAGTTCTCAGAATATCGTCAACGTAAATGTGCCTCTGTGCTGTGCCACTGATGACGACTAAAGTGATCTAGGTGTCAAAATAAATGGCACCTCCAGATCATAACTCCTGTTTGAGGGCCTGTGTGGCATACAATAGTGAAAGCAGGTCTGACACGCTGCCCTGGGCATCTCTAGACACGTCTTCGATGATCGTCAGGACACAGTTGGAAGCAGGATTCATCGCTAAACACTATACGTCCTCAGTCAGCATGATTCCAACCTGATCGAGCCAAGCACCACTGTAATCTGTCTCAACAGTGTGTAGGCGTGAGTGGCAGGTGGCGTAGTGGTAGGTACGAGTGTAAATTTCACTCTGTGAATAATTATGGTGGACACTAGTGTACGGGTCGTTGATAACGGTTGAAAGTTGATAACGATGAATCTCACGCGTTTTGTCAGCTGAAATCAATGTGTCCTCCCGATCTGCTGACGCTACCATCATGACGCTGTAATCTGCCATTGTCCACCCATCCTTACCAGCATCTTCTAATGGTCGCATCGCTTCGACCCATATGACGTGCGATTCTCCGTTTTGCCCAATCTGCCTCTTTCAGTCCAATGATATGACATATTTTAAACTCTGACAGTTGCTTGTAATGAGCTCGAATCCTGCGGCGAGGCATTTTTTCAGTCGTTGAAAGGTATCCTAAACCGCAATGCAACAGAAATTTCGACCATCAAATCGAGAATCGCTTCTTACAGACACCTGCTGAGTGCACAGTTCTGATGCGCTATAGCTCCCGCTATTCCTACATTGGACACCAAATTTTAATCATTTACATGTTCAGTACAGTTGTCTTTGCATACGATATTTCATTACAATAGAAGGCATGGGCCAACTGGGCCTGGCCGAAGGTCTCACCCTCAGTGGCAGCCTCGTTTCGTTCTGACTCATCCGTAATAAGATCATGATCTGAATAACTTGAAAAATCGAATACTATTCTGGAACATATTCTCTTAAGACCAGGAAATTTCCAACTACCATGTCAACTGGCAACAATGGCATGACCGTTATGTGTTAACCTTTGTTCTTGCCTAGGCCTAGGCCTAATACCATGAACGACTAGTCAAATCATTCAGTCGAAATGTTGCATCGGTCGAGCTGGTTTGTGCCAAGGTTTGTAAAATTGTGAGCCGTACACAATTTTTTTAAATTTCAAATTAACGTTTGTACGAGTATTTGACAACGCGTGCTGTCTACTGTCTTTTCTAAAGCTCACAGGTAGAGACTTCTTCTAAACAGGGGGCCAGGGCCTCTAAAAATCTTGCTATCTGTGGACCAGAGGCCTGAAAAATTCTTAAGATGTTTTTGGGCCCAGGGCCTCAAAAAGTCTTAAGACGTCCCTGCACCCAGTGGTGAATTAAGCGGGTGTCGGACCTGGTGGCCGCCAGGGGCCCCAAGCTTGATGAGTGCAAAGGCCTGCGACAAACCAACCACGCCACCCTGGAACAAAAAATGAAAAGAAACAACTATACAATAAAATCCCCGCTAGAAATTTATCAACATGCAAGAAAAATCCTAATGTAGAAAAACTTTTGAAATTTTTTTTAACAATACCGATGTCGAATGCATTAAGTGAATGATCTTTTTTAGTTTTAAAACGTGTTAAAAATAATTTAAAAAGTACTATGGGAGAAAAGACAAATTGAACAACATGGACATATTATATACAGAATAAAATGTTTTGGACAAAATAGATATGGTAAAAATAATTGATGAATTTGTCAAAGAGAAATCAAACTGTATAGCAAAACTGTAAGCTCTAGGTGTTTTTAATATATTTTTTATATACAGTTAAGATTTTTCTTTAGCCGATGAGTTTTATTATATCACTACATTTTATTTTGAAAATTTAAAGTAAGCGACTCTTTTCACTATTTTAGTTTTTCGACTCTTAAGCTCATGGGGCCCCAAACCTTTTACCGCCAGGGGCCTCCAACTACCTTAATCCGCCTCTGCCTGCACCTATCGCATAAGTTAGGAGTATTACTGAATATAAAATGAAAATCAAAATAGAGATTCATAAAACATAATGTTGAGTATTTTTATAAAATCAATTAATTCTATTATATTATTCTATCTATCGATTATTCTACTCAAGCATTAAGAGATTCTAGTATGTTTGAATCGGGGCTTAAGACAAATGTAAAAAGAAAAACACAGTAGAGTCCCGAAAACTCGACACTCGATAATCCAGCTGTCTGGATAACTCGTCTACATACTTGCAGGTCAAAAAATTTTTTAAAAAAAATGATGTTCATGAAAAAATGCCGTGAAATATTGAAGACGTTAACGTTGAGGACACCGTACAAACTTTTAAAATATCACGTAATGAGGGTCCAAAGGCTGTCGAAACCGCCCTTCAGTATTTTGAACAACAAGGTGAGTCGGTAATGGACTTAATGTTCCTTCGCCTTCCTCGTGATGAAGATTTAAGCGCAGAGTGAAGTACGGAAGTCAACAGGACATCACACATCTCTTTAAAAAAATAGCAATATAGATTGCTCGATGTTCATCAAGTATTTTTCTGATTTGTATCTGTGATCGGGTAAATTACTGTATACTATATATTCTGCATTCCTCAATTTTCCTTTTCGAGTAGTAAATGCTCTACGCTTAAGTGTACTTTCCTTTGCTTGAGGGTATTTGGGCTGTATATTTTCCGTTGTATCCTCAAGCAAACAATGCATATAAGTACAGTACAATATTTCCTGAGGAAACACTCATCTTTATTCTTTTTTAATTCCATTCTCGATAACTAAGTATTTTTAAGAAACGCGGCCCCCTTCGGTCCACATTAAGCCGAGTTTTTGGGACTCTAATGTATTACATAGTACCCCAAGCAAGTTACTTCAAACGATAACCCATTTAGTTAAGGCGATATGGTACTATCTTCATAATTTCTTTTATTTTGAATATTTGATATTTGGTTTTAATTGTATTTTATAAAGGTTAATATTTAATAATAATTCCATACAAATATTTTTAAATTTGTTGCAAAATGTTTGTAAAATCTAAATTTTTTGAACTTTTTAAAAATTTTTTTAAAATTCTAAGGCTTTTTAAAATATGTCTCTTTTTTTTCAAAGATTTTTTTTCAAGTACCTTATAATATACTACATAAAACTGTGCAAGGGTTTTTTTTCTGCTGTGGCTCTTTAAGTTTTTATTAATTCTTTTATACTTAAACCTCCAAAAAATCTTAAAAAAAAAACATTAATTTTGATTTTGAATTTTTTTAGAAAAATCACTAAACATTTCAGAGCTAATTCCATGCACAGTTTTACAAAATATACATTTCAGAACATGTATAAAAAATTTCAAACCCATACTTCAATTATCAAAAAAGCCTTAGGGTTTTGAATAATAGTATATGTACAAAAATTCAACATGGAAAAATATGAGTTTGAAGTTTTCTTTCCATGAATAGCATGATATAATATTCATCGAATAGTCTGAAACTTTTATGAAATGTTAATTAGATTTTTTAAAACTACTTACTATAAAAAATTGCACAAATGTAGAACAATTAAACAGTATACTGCCATAATGAATATACAGAAAAAAAAACGAATGAAAGATCAATATTTCATAAAACTTTATTTTAATAAATATAAAAAAATAAATACACACACTTCAGAGCTCATTCCATGCTCAGAGCTAATGCACAACATGTACAAAAGATGTTTATGCCTTTATTTTTTATTTCCATGATTTTAAAAGCCTTCGCATGCTAAATATTGTACACGAAAGAAAGCAAAATAAAATAATTTATAAGTAAAATATATCACAAAATCTAAGAACTGTATATGTGCATTTGTTTAAATAAATGTGAGAGTTCATGAGAAATAACTTCTCAAAAATGTTTAACAAAAACATTTTATTTGGTTTTAACATCTAGGGGACAATTTACATTCATTTAAAGAGCTAAACAACACAGCCGTCGGCTACATGCCGTGAGCCAGAACACAGACAGACTAAACTATTTCATTTCGAAATCATGCAATTGCATAAAAAAAAAGACAGCCAATCAGCGGCTCGCACTACAGGCGCTTCCAACGGATATGAAAAAATAAATAATCCTTGAATAAAAAGAAAAGTTTGAGTGTCAATCATTTCGGCCGGCGGGAAAGAAGAAAAAGAGTGATACTTCCTTTCCTTCTTCAAATCCCACATAAATATCTTAAAATATTTTAATAATAAAAGTGTGGAATTTCACACACATGGGATATATATATATATCACCAAAAACAAATATATGATTATCTGAGTTATGAAAATGAAATTTAGTATTTGTGTTTTGGGAGAATCCGTTTTGAAGTTTTAATTCATTCATAATAATATCATAAAAAGCACGCACAACTTTTAAATCTTGACCAAATCCATTTGCTCTTCCCAATAAATAATTCACAAACTAGAATTTGTGCATGAATTGCACAATTCTTTCTTGAAATGATTCGTTACTGCATGTATAATATCAGTCTCATTGATGAGCAGTAGAAAAACAATTAATTTATTTTTTATCAAGCTCTTTTCTAGCAGATTAACTGGAATGTGGGCGGGGCAGTTGCTGTCCAGCATCAAATATTGCACCAAAACTAGATAAAAAATCCAAGTAAGGCTTTGAAAGTTTGCAGGTATATTTATAAAGATGCGGGGTATCAAATAACCCAATAAAAAATTTTATTCAGGTTTATGATTTTTAGGGTACCATATCGTCTTAAGATTTCAAAATGATACAACACTTACTATTTTTCTATTCGTAGCAATTATTGGCGATTTTTTTTAAGACTTTATTTCAAAAACTCAATCTTAAATGTATAACTCACACTAAGCAATACATTTACAAATAATAAGGAAACATTTTTATAATATTTTATTAATAAAATGTTCGAAGTATTTGTCTTCTACACGAATGCATGCTGTACATCAAGGGGGTCAAAATCAAAGTCTGACTTGGACCAAATAAACAAGGTTTAACTTAAGGTGGACCGCAAAGAAAATTAATATTCATAAAAACGTAGGTTTATTTCGAATAATACATTATAATAAACATATATACATGAACAAGAAAAATTTAATATTTTCGTCCTTTCACTTGGCATTTCTTCTCTGGTACTATCTTTCCGATTTCGGGAGAAATTTTGATATTTCATAAAATATTACTGTGTGCCAATAGACTGACAGGGATGCGAGTTTGACACCCGTGCTGTACATTTTTTAAATAATGATTAACATAGGTCTAAACGAGCCTCTTATAATATAGTGATGCAACGGGATTTGAAGATTTATTTCTTTTTTGAATATGTGAAGTATAATTAAGAAGTTTAGTACTTTTTCAACAAATGAATGTTTGTAGAAATTGTATGAGTAACATGTATGAGAGAATATGAATAATAATTTATACGCAATATCTTAAATCGAGTGTTTTTGTAACATTCAAGCCTTTTTATTTACACTTTCTCTGAAAGTAAACCTGCATAATTAGAATAGGTAAACATTACTCCACAAAATAGATTCCTGTATCCACTCAGAAACATTCATGCTTTGATTACTAGTGATGATCGTGGTAGCTTAATGGTCAAGGTAACGGACTCGTGGCTGGTGTGTCATAAGTTCGAGTCTAGTACCGCTGAAGAAGTGCCGTGTCGGGGATGCTCGTTAAATCTGTCGATGCTCATACGTTCTCCACTTGGTGTGGTGTGGAAGTTAGAGGAGGGGGATGCCAGTTCAGGTGTTGTCACTTGACCGTAGTTCAAAATTACGAGATCCGTCGCCAAGGGCTCTCAAGTTGCTGAATAGTGGGACTTTAATATTCACTCACTGACTCACTTGATTTCTTGTGAAGTGAGTGGTGTTTGTATTTAATCGAGTGAGTGAGCGCATGTTTATTGACGGCACACTACAAAGCAACATGAGGGATATTGGCGGAATGCTCAAAGGAACCAGACACCTCCGAGAAGCGTTTAGAGAAGGGGCAGCCAACCCGCGATCCAGGACCACCCTGCGCACCGCCTTGAATAATTTTGCAGCCCGCAAGGTTCGTTACAACTCTACAAAATACGATCATTTTGTGCAATATTTTTGTTTTTAGTGTAGTGTTTTGTAACAAATATATATCCTATAACTGTTTCTATTTTATTACGTTGCTTGCGTTTTTATACATACTTAGAAGTGAACAGTATTGCATTACAGCGACCTCCTGCTGCACCACGCATGTTTGCTGTAACTTTATCGCGCTGCTTATTGCTACAGATACACATATATGTGATTATTGCATAAATATTATTAAATTATCTATGTTTGTAGGCATGAAAAATAATGAAAACAACAATAATACTTTTCATCCCGTTTAAAATTTTCACTCCAATAAATATTTGTAATGGATTAGAATCTATTAAGATATCTATTTTTATATGCGGCCCGAAGGATTATAATGCATTACTGAAATGAAACTCAAGGTCATTCGGGTTGGCCACCCCTGGTTTAGAGCTACAAATCGATCCCACGGGAAACAACCTCTTCCGCATTCAGTTTTTATTGATCAAAATCTTAGTTTATATTTTTTACAGAAGTACTCAGCAAATTTTGGTTTTATAGAAAGCGTGAAGGCAGGGACGTCTTAAAGGCATGGGCCAAATGGGCACGGGACCAGGTCCTCGGTTACAATGGGGACCTCGTCTCGTTCTCGACTCAGTCTTAATAATATCATGATTCGAATAATTTCTACGGTCAAATGTGTTTTCTGGTTATATTCTCAGAAAAACTGGAAATTTCGGACAATAAGTCAACTGACTACATGTGATGACCGTCTTCTACGAATAGGGCTAAGTCCCTACCACCATACACCATTATTACTCATTCATTCAAAAGATGGCAGTCGGTCGAGCTGGTTTGGGCGATTGTTTGTCATGCACATTTATTTGTTTTGGGTTATTGTTTGTACGAGTATTTGGCAAAAGTTTTTTATGTACTGTCTACTTTTAAGGGTTATAGGTGGGGCCAACATTTGTGTAGGGGCCCAGGGCCTTAAGAAGACTTAAGATGTCTCTGGAGGCAGTACACTCAAGCAAACGATTTATGTTTATTTACTTCGTTTCTTAGCAACGCGTGTCAAGTGGGTCGATTATTAAATGCCCTGTTATATGGCCCTACTGCGATCACAAATTTCTCACTGAATGTATTTTTTAAATTATTGAACGGAATTGAATGAAATTCACAGTTAATAGTTTTTATGGCATGAAGAATCCTAATTTTTTTTAACTTTTTTCCCCAAACTCTCTTCAATAATTTTGATTTTTTATATAGTATTTTTTTCACATCATTTTTCAAAAATACTTTTGAAGTTGAAAAGATATTTGTAAACATGCACGAAAAGTGACTTGTAAAAATTTTTACACATTGTCCAGTGTGTGAGACATTCACTTTCATTATGCTTAAATTATTTTTATTTGCAGAATACGACACTGATTCCCTATTTAAAATACTGGAAAAAGTTTTTTGTACTTTGATACGGACTTCAGCAGAGAAAGCTTCCAATTTTCAACAAACAATTTTCTTTTAATCTTCGACGCGAATGCTAATAAATAGCGAATTTGGACAAAGCACCTGTTGAAGGAAAGGACTGATTCACGCCTCGGAATGCGCGTTGCTTTAATCTCTTCGCGTGCTTATGTCGCAGCTTCGCAAACAACATTCTTTTCCTGTTTTCATTTATTTCATGTTTGATTTGCATTACACAAGCGCTTATAGGACAGAGGCAATTCTTGCGCACCAATTCAGTTTTAAAGAAAGAATTTTAAATGTATGCATACCCCTAAAATAAAACTACGCGGCTGTATGGCCTTCATTAAAAATAATTAAATGACTTGGAACTTTTTACCCAAGGGAGACATATGCAGAGTTAAGGACTATCAGGTAATGGTTTTGATTCTAGATTCTATTAAAGTCTTGGCGTGGAATAATGAAAACATGGTATTGTACAGAATTTATGAGGCTTCAGTGGCGAATCTTGAATCATGAAACTGATAGATCAAATAACTGTTTCAATGAATATGAAAAAAAGGCAACTCGTGCGTAACTTTCACCCCCCCCCCCGTAATTGAAAGAGGATAGATAGCATTTTAAGGAAAAGTAATCCAAAAATAGCATCCAAAGAGTTTGATTTGTTTTTCATTTAAATCACACTGCGAAGAAACACAAGGGTATTGGTAATGAACCTCTAAATTGTAGGCCTCGGCCAAGTACCTAGGAAACATTGGAGCAGCTAGTCCTGTGTAGACCCTGTATCAAAATTCTTTGGGGGGCCCTTTTTTGGAAATGAGAGCTATGTTACTGGGACTGTTGATAACATTTTGTGATTTTTTTGCTTACACATGTTTGGGTCTGTGTTGCTCTGGGGTCCCGCATCATTTATACGGCTGATACGGCGGTAGTACGCCCCTGCGAAGAAGATACCTAAGCTGGCATCCCACTCTCCAAACCAGGGGTGGGCAGACTTTTCCAGGGTGCGGGCTACTTCTAATTTTTTCAAGGAGTTGCGGTCCACCCAATGACAGTGGTACATACAAGGGCGAGGGAGAAGTCTGGACCCATCCTCATAACTCTTCATTTTTTCCCTATTCATTATAGTCCCATGTATATAGTACGTAAAATATAATTAAGTATTTGATATTAGTAATTATTTTTATTTATTAATGTTAATTATTTATCCAGGAATTTATTTTTTGCTGTTTTTTGTTCATGGCAATCCCCAAAATCAAAAAAAAAATATGTTTGGATGAGTATTGAGGTATGATACGAGAATGGTAGACCTCCAACTCTGACCCCCTTCCCTTTAAAAATTATTGTGTGCGCCAATGTTGCGTGCCTCACACAACACCAAAGGGAAAACTTTAAGCCTCGACAGACCAACCCTTATACACGACGGGCCTTTAGTGGCACCAGGACCGAACCCGCGACTGGATAATACCAGCCACGAGTTCGCGACCAAGATCATTCGACTTCAGCGGTCAAATTATCCAGTAAGATGGGTAAGGTAAAATTATTTCAAGTAGTGAATATATATATTGAATATAAAGACAACTATTTGGCCTTTTAACGCATTATAGACTCAAAGAAAAAAAAGAAAGTATTTTGAAGGGATTGACTAGTATCAGAGGCGTTACGTACACCCACACTACTCCCGTATTGCGGGGGGGGGGGGAGCAAAGTCTGACTGTCTCCAAGTACCACTTTTTGTAAAGTGCACCTAAAGTGCTCCCTCTGCAAAGTGCATTTTGCAGGGGAAGGGGCAAAGGTTCTTCGTTACGCCACTGACCAGTATGATTGAAATTACGAATAATCAAGCCAAGGAAGAAGTTGCCTGTGTTGGGCTGAACATAAGTCTCGAACAGTCTTTGCAACAAGTGGGCGAGAATTATCCTGCTGAAAGATAGCTCCAGGGATGCCTTGAAGGAAGGAAGCGACTTTGGGCTGTAGCACTTCATGAACGTACCTGTTGCTATTAAGATTACCCTGAATTCGCAGAAAATTGGATCGTCCATGATACGAAATCCCACCCCAAACCATAACTCCGGGTGTTAGGCCACTATGTCGTTCAATAACGCACTCTGGAAGGCAGCGTTCACCGGCATAGCGTCTAACACGAATGCGGCCATCATGGTCCCACAAACTGTGTGAAGCGTGATTCATCTGTAAAGAAAACTTGGTGCCAATCAGCTAGCCAGGCTCTGTGCTCATGAGCCCATAGCAGACGTGGAGTTGGTGCCGATCGTCGCGTGCTGATATCACCTTCCGTCGTCTACTGCCAGTTTTTCGAGTAGTTTGGTGCTCCTCGGTGCTTCGGTGCTTCCGAACTCGCATCACTGTAGAACTGTTCCACTGCACACAAGCTCTTATTGCGTGATAGGAAAATCCTCCTTCTCGAAGGCCGACAATCCTCCCCTTTTCAAACTCCGTAAGTTGTTGGCATACTTAGGTCTCACTAAGTTGTTGGAATTTTTCCTTATTTCGTCGTGGAGGCATGCTTAGATCTCACTAAACGTTCGCTACTAACAAATAATCATTAACTATTTTCAACGTCCCTCTATTTATACGCTTTCAGCATCAGTTCAGAGGGCGCTGCGCACGCCACGCATGCGTGATGGCTCTGAAACTTTACTACTTTACGTATCCTATAATTGATATTTGCTGCAAAGTTCATTTAATTTTGATGATTCCTTTATGGTGTTGCACTTTTTACAAACAGTTGTGAAGAAGTCTCTTGGTAAAAAACTCCATTATTCGATTTTCTTAATCTTCTCTTGACGCCAATTTATTATCACTCAAGAAGTTTCGCAATGGAAGAAAAACAGGATAATCACTTGGTTCCAGGTCCGGGCTGCATGGTGGATGCAACAAAACTTCCCAACCAAGCTTCCAGTAGTTTCTAGCGAGTCACTATAGACGTGTGTGATATGGCATTGTTCTGATAGAACCCAACACCTACCATATTGGCCAATTCTGGCAATTTCTAGTCAATCGCTAGCTTAAAACTCTTCAATTGTTGACAGTAGAGATCCGAGTTTAGTCTTAGGCCAGTGTTTCTCAAACTGTGGGGTGTGCCCCCTAGTGGGGCATGATAACCTTACGACGGAGTGCGAGTGTATAGAAAAGTCGAAAACAAAAGATTATTTTTTAAAAAAGTTTTAATTTACTGAAGGTTTTATTAACTGAAAACTTAATTTACTTTAAAACAACATACATTCTGACATAATAAAAAATAAAATACATATTTACACTGATATAATACACTTATGAATGTATCAGTACTGCACAATGTGTTTCATAATTTTACAGTACTAAGTTAAGAACAAGTTTAATAATTACCAGTGATGCTATGGGCATGTCATAAAATAATGTGCACAGTTTAATATTTATCTTGATAATTTGCGTTGTTTATAATTTAAGTTGTATTGTAGCTTTACGCCAAATTATATTATTATTGAATTCAATACATTGTTTATTGTATGGCAGGGGGGGGGGCGATGAAAATTATGACTGAAAATCGGGTTAAAAGTATAGAAAGTTTGAGAAGCACTGTGTTAGGCCATTTGGAAGAAACTCATAAGGAACAATTCCTTCCCAGTCCCACCAAATGCACAATAGAACCTTCCTAGTTTGGCCATCGATTGAGCTGTTTCAACGCTCTTTAATCACGATCATTTTTGCACAATGTTGTCGAACATGACCAATTTCTCATTCCCAGTCACTATCCGTTAAAGAAATGTGTCGATTTTATTTTGTTTGGCTAAGGCTTCGCAGATGGAAATTTGATCGATCATGTTTTCTCTGTTTAATTGGTGTGGCACCCAAACATTAAGATTCATATCGAATCCAGGTATGTGCAAATGGTTTAAAACTGTCATATGGTCGATATTTAGCTTCTGGGTGATGCTGCGACTACTAATATGTTGGTCAACTTCGATAATTTCTGTGATTTTATCGATATTTTCGATGATGGACATTCCTGAACGGAATCGACGGAGCTAAAATTGTGCATAATTGACTGCTACAGTATCGGGACCATAAGCGCCATTCACAATTTCAGTCGTCTGCCTTTCCTTTTCACCTTTGTCAAAGAAAAACTGTGAAATGTACCGAATTTTCTCTTTGTTGACTTCCATTTTTAACACCCTGTAACTCATAACTAAATGGTTCAAACAAAAAATAGCAAAATAATTTGTTTAGTGCAAAATGTCCCCTTTCCAACGACCCTATAAATCAGATATTGTTTGATCGATACTTTACGAGATATTGATCACTACAGACATCTACTGAAAACACACACATAATGGGCTTTCTTTTTCCCCAACCATCTTATAGGTTTATTTTCTTCTGTAAATTCTGTTACCTATAGGCGGGTTTTTTTTCCCGACGTCTGGTAAAAATGATAAAAATTGTGGAAGTAATAAAAAAGTGGTAGATAATAACTATTATAAGAACCAATGTGTAAAATAAATTTTCTTAAAAATACTCTGAAAGTCATAGGAAGAAATATCTTGTTTTACTTCTGAAACACTTGGTATGTCTTAAACTGTTACTGTGAAAAGCTATTTGACCTGTTTCAAATAGTTCGAGATGGTCACTTTATTATTTTTTTTACTGAAGTTAATAACTAAATCAAATATATTTAAAGGATGCATTTAAGACGTAATGAAAAATTTCCCCCCGATTTTCGGGAAAGGCCTTTTAAAAATATCTTGTATAATTTTACTTCATTTTATTCTCGAAAGTTGTTTTGAGATCAGAGGTATTCCGAGTAATATGACAATTTTTCTTGACAAGTAAGAAGGCATTTTTAGCATATCCAAACGTTCCTTTGTATGTTAAGCAATAATAATTAAATATTCATGCCTGTCAGAATATGACATCAAGGTAAGATTTCTGTAATGAGGCTACTGTCTATCTAGAATTAAATACTACTCTTTAACAACAATTAACAAACTTTATTTACAACTACTCACACCTAATACGTTACTAAACTCTCACCCCTCACAAACTCTATTCAGACTCCGCTCTCTTATGTCATGCACTCTCGGGGATATTCTTACGCAACACCGCTGTTGAAACAGCGCCATCTATTACCTTAACAGTTACAAATGTGAAATACATAATGAAATCTTAAACTGAGATCCTTGCCAACCAAACCAAAAGGGATTTTAAAATATTGATTACATATACAGGCATGTACCTTAAATACATTCTCCAATTTTTACTTTAACATTAATGCAAAGAGGGAGGAGTATTTTTTGCTCAGATCATTATATATTTATGAACAAACAAGTTAACATGCAACGTTCTCTCACTCTCTCGCTTTCAGAACGTTCTCGATATCATTCAATACAAATGAGACAGGAAGAAAATAACAGAAAAAAAATACTGAGAAATGAATGCGAGGGGAAAACATTTATATACTCAGACTATCGCAGTGGTCATAGTCACTGACTAGTAGCCGGCGTGTCATGAGTTCGAACCCAATGCCGCTGAGTGAGTGAGTGAATATTTACTTCGTACTGTTCAGCTACTCGAGGGCTTTTGGAGATGGACCATGTCATTTTGAACCATGATCAAGTGACATTTGAGCTGGCACCCCGCTCTCCTAACTACCACACTAAGCTAACGAGAGGATGTTTGAGCTCTCGATAGATTTAATGTGCATCGTTCCCCTACATAGCAGGTCTTCAGTGGTACTAGACTCGAACTCATGACACGCCGGCCACGAATCCGTTACCTTGACCACTAGGCTACCACGGCCCTAATGACGCTGAAGACTCGCCGTGTAGAAGGGTTAAACCTGTTGAAGCTCAATGTCCTCCCGTTTGCGTAGTACCAATGAAGACCCACCGTGTAGGGGAGCCAAGCACGTTAAATCAGTCGAGAGCTCAAACGTCCTCCCGTTGGTGTGGTGTGGTAGTTAGGGGAAGGGGGTGCCAGCTCAGGTGTCGTCCTTGACCATGGTTCAAAATTACGTGGACCGTCCCCAAAAGTCCACGTGTAGCTGAACAGTGGGACGTTAATATTCACTCGCTCACTCACCCATTTGCGTAGTGTGGAAGTTAAGAATGAGTGATGCCAGCTCAGGTGTCGTCCTCGTCACTTGACCATGTCTCATAATTACGAGGTCCGTCGCCAAAAGCCATCGTGCTGCTTCATATCGTGCGATGTTAATAAATACACATTTACTGACTATCGTATTTCAATGGATTTGATTTGCGACAAGATTTACGTACAAAGCCCGTTGACTATAACGGCTCTACATAAGAGATCGTCGAAAAACATCATTTTCTTAATTAATATTGTTGCCAACCTTCTTGGAAACTATATTAAGAGAGGTAAAGCGTCCTCTTTATAATTATTAGAATGCCTATATGCTTCACCTATAAGTATTAGAATGTTTATAAAACCTCGAATACTCCTGAAAAAGATCTTTATTTTTTTATTGTTAAAAAATGACAAAAATTGTTACGAACCCTTAACAACGCCCAAAAACGCCTTAAAAATCTTTTTTGAGGAGAGGAGGGAAAGAGTTATATGAGAAAATGTACGTTGTTATCATTTCTAAGAATATTAATTATCGCTAAAAAATGGTTTATTAATATTCCTTTTTTCACTTTTAAAATTTAAGATTGGTCTTCAACGAACCCAAAGGGACCGCAACTAGGTAGTCAACTGGTCGCAGTCAAAGGTAGTCAACTGGTCGCAGTCTCGAATTCATGGCTACCATTTTTTATGTCGAGTCACTGAATACCTGCCATGTAGAGAGAGAGAGAGTGATGCATGTTCTCAAGTCGGTGTTCAAGTTTGTAGAGAGGGATGCTATACTCCTGTGGTGTGCTACGTTAAGAAAAAATAAAAACCTATTCTAAACATGAATTTTAAAAAATAACCTTTAAGATTAAGAAGTGAATTGGTTGTGTTCTTGTGAAAGCATACTTATAATATAGCAGTAGGTCTGCTTTATTATATGCTTTAGTGAGATACTCGATTATTTGCATGTATCATTGTTTAGGCAATTGAGGATGCGAGAAAAAATCTCTAACCTCTCATACCAAAAATAGTAACTGGCTTAACAATCACATTATACCATAATTTAAAAATTGAATTTTTTTAAACATGATTATTATTTAATGATTAACATTTATAATGGTACTAAGATACTTTATACAGTTTTGACTATTTTAATATTATTATTAATTTCAAATACGGAATGTGAATAAATATTACAGGAAGAGTATAAAATACTTATAGTAGAAGACACTTAAAAGGATTTTAAAATGAAAGAATCTTTCGCGCTAACAAATAAATGCATTGCCAGGAAGATTTTTTTCATCACAGTTCCTTTCTTCCTATTTTTCACTTCATTTCGTCACATTTTTTTAAATAGTCCAAAAACACTATACAGGGACGTTTAATGCGAAACGCTTAAAATGAGATATCGGTCAACATGAAATAATACAACCGTTCCGTCAAACTACTATGTATTTTCATGCATTTTTTTTCTCTTAACACAAACGAAAATCGCTTAACACGAAAAGATTTCTTTTCTGGGAATGAACAAAATACGGAAAACACCAGCCAGATTGGACTGTCCTATTGCATTATTGTAAGAATTCACTGCAGCAGCAGATAATAATATGTGTACAGCTCCAATTATGGCTGACAAAGACACATTTTGGAGTTGGTTCAAAGATAAAAAAAAATTGTCATCGATGCTGATTCCGACGATGAAAATGAAATGAATAATGCAACTTCTGTTCTAACATCATCCGAAAAATGAAAAGTATGCGCAATTATTTAGACGCACATTCCGATAGTGAACTGAATAACAAAATGGATGGTATCGAACAATTTGGGGACAATAGAATGCTTAAAAAAGCAATGTAAAGAGAAATATCAGATTATTTTTCAAAAACTCAATAAATGTTTTGTTTTCCAAAAAATTTGAAAATTTTGTACTAAATTTCTTTAAGATCTTATGAATGTTTTTGTTTCATTGATTTTTATTAAATATATGTATATATACATATCTATGTAAATAAAATAAACTCTAATAAACTTAATTTTGTTGATACATGATTTTGTTTTTTTGCAATATCCCTTAACACGAGAAAAATGTTTCAGTGCCTTTAGTTTCGTGTTAAGATATTAGCACTGTAATTGATATTTGGTTTTGTAATTGTTAGTATTCATTTACGGAAAAAAAGTCGAGAATTCGAGTGACCAGTCTTTTGGTTCCGAGAGTATTAGCTGACCGCTTTACCGAGAAACAGGTTTTCAGGGTCTGAGGTCCACTTTCTCCGAGTTCGACCCGATTCGTCACGTGACGACCTTCGAAATGGAATACAGGAAGTTTGTGGAAGGAATGAAAACAACAAATATTTTCGATGCTCCTCTAAACTTTGTCGCAGGTGATGGGTCTTTAAGATTGTTCTCCAGAAGACAGGAACAAATGTTAAGGAATGCAAAGAAGCGTAGGAAGGCGAATTCTATTTTTTTTAAACCGAAAAAGCGTTTTTTAAAAACTGATCACATGAAATCTATTTATTAAGTTTTCAGTGCAGTTAATATTCTCGATAGAATATTCAACTTTTTCTTCAGTTTGTACTCTCATATAAGTAGACCAGCGTGCTCGCGTACGTGCCTAAAAATGAAAGATATTATTTTACTTTTTACACCTAATTTCTCTCTCTCTCTCTCAAACACACACTGATGATCTCTTAATTTGCCCTTTTCTGTTTATTTAAAACCTTTCAAACACCTCAAAACGAACCATTTATGCAATTTTAAAAGCAAATCTGAAAAAGTATTTTTATTGCGATTTTTATCACATTATATAATGCAGCAGTTTTTAACATTTCGATCACCACGGATCCCTATTATGTATCAGCCTGACATCGTGGACCCCCAGGATTTTGAAATATGCCTCCGAGTGAGTGAGTGAATATTTACGTCGCACTGTTCAGCTAGACGAGGGCTTTTGACGACGGTCCGCGTAATTTTGAACCATGGTCAAGTGACGTGGACGACACCTGAGCTGGCCCCCCTCTCCTAACTACCACACCACACTAGCGGGAGGAAGTTTGAGCTCTCGACAGATTTAACATGCATCGCTCCCCTAGAAGGCGGGTCTTCAGTGGTACTGGGATCGAATTCATGACACGCTAGCCATGATCCGATGCCTAGTCTACTTGGCTATCGCAAGCCACAACATCCCTCCGAACACTCATGGTTGAATAATTTAATGATTCCTCTAGAATCTTAAGACTGTCTCTTCTACTTATGCAATCATTTTAACACTTCTCTTTTTTTCCTTTAAGAAAACTGTAAAAACACACACATATCTATATATATAAAGGAGAAAAGCGACTCATTCACTGACTGACTGACTAATCACGATATCTCTGAAACTATTCAACCTACAGACTTGAAATTTGGTAGACATGTTCCTTTGATAGAGTAGACATCAGCTAAGAAAGGATTTTCCGAAATTCGAAACGCAAGGGGCGTTACGGGGGGTTAAGGGCTTTAATAACAATTGTTTCCATGTTTAAACTACTTGATGTACAATTTTGAAATTGGGTAAGCGGATTCCTTTCAGAGAGTAGAGATCCGCTATAAATGAGTTTGGTGAAAATCGACCCCCAAGTGGCGTTTCAGGGGCTTAGGGGGTGTTATAGATAATTATTTCCATTTTTAAACTATTTGACGCACTCTCTTTAAATTTGATAAATAGATTTTTTTTCGTAGAATAATGATCAGTTACAAAACGGGTTTTGTGAAAACAGACTTCTAAGTGGCGTTGCAGGGGATTAAGGGGCATAATAGATAAATATATCCGTTTTTAATCTACTTCACCTACCTGCTTGAAAATTAGTAGGCAAGTTTCTTTCCTGGAGTAAATATCCGCTACAAATTGGGTTTTGGGAAAATTGACCCCCAAGGGGTGTTGCGGGGGCGGGAGGTTTAAGGGGCGTTATAAATTCCGATTTTTAAGTTACTAGACGTACAGTCTTGAAACTTAGTAAGCAGATTCCTATTCATAGGGTAGAGATACGCTACAAAATGGGTTTCATGAAAATTGCCCCCAAATGGCGTTAAGGGGCGTTATAGATAATTATTTCCATTTTTAAACTATTAGACGCAGTCTTTATATTTGATAAATAGATTTCTTTCATAGAGTAGAGATCAGTTATAAGAAGGTTTTGTGAAAACAGACCTCTAAGTGGCGTATCAGGGGATTAAGTGGCGTAAGAGATAAATATTTTCGTTTTTAAACTACTTGACCTACCTGCTTGAAAATAGGTAGGAATGTTTCTTTCATGGAGTAAATATCCGCTACAAAACGGGTTTGGAGATAATTGACCCCCAAGGGGAGTTAAGGGCAGATATAAATAATAATTTCTATTTTTAAACTATTAGACTCACAGTCTTGAAATTTGGTTAGCAGATTCCTCTCATAGGATAAAAATACACTACAAAATGTGTTTTGTGAAAATCGACCCCTAGGTGGCGTTGCGGGGGTTCAAGGGGCATTATTGATAATTTTTTTCCATTTTTAATTAATTGGACGCACAGTCTTCAAATTTTGCTAAGCAGATTCCTTTCATAGAGTGCAATTCCCTTACAAAATGGGTTTCGTGAAAACAGACCCAGAAGTGGCGTTGCGGAGGCTCAAATGGCGTTATAGACAATTATCCCCATTTTTAAATTGTTAGACGTACAGTCTTGAAATTTGATAAGCAGATTCCTTTCGTAAAGTAGAGAACCGCTACAAAATGGGTTTCGCGAATATCAACTACTAAGTTTAATTTCGGGAGATTAAGAGGCGTAATCGATAAATATTTCCATTTTAAAACTATTTGATCATCCTGCTTGAAAATTGGTAGGTATGTTCCTTTCATGGAATAGAGTTCCTCTAACAAAGAGTAAAACGAAAATTGACCCTAAGGATGTTTGCGAGGGGTCAAGAGGAGTTATACAGAAAAAAATTTCCTGTTTTTAATTGTTAGACCCATATACTTGAAATTTGTTAAGCATGTTTCTTTTGTTGAATAGGGATCCACTAAGAATAAATTTTAAGCAAATCAAGTTCTGGGGGGTTGCAGGGGGTTACTGGGACGTATTGACAAAAAAAATTACTTTTTTCGAGCTACAAGGACTATAATAATGAAATTTGGTTTGCATTTTTCTTTTGTTGAATTGAAATCCGTTAAGAGCGGTAATTTTGGAAAACGGCTCTCAACGGGATTACGGGGATATTGATAGTAAAACTTTTGTTTTTTTCTGTTAGATTTAGACTTGAAATTTGGCTTGCATGTTCAATTTACGGAGTAGAGATCCACCGAAAATTGGTTTTGCGGGAATCCACTTGGTTTTTCAGTTACGAAAGAGCAAACATCATTCTATACTTCAATTTTAGAGATTTTTAGAAAATACAAATTAGATGAGTTCTGCCTTTTTTTTTTATCAACAGGTGACAGTTACAGGTATAAGTATATTTTTCAATTGAATCGAATTCTTAATGCTAGGACTTAGATATCAATAATGTATACATATATATAAGCAGTAAAAATTTATAAAACATCATGAAATACCCAGCGAAGCGGGTGGGTAACGGCTAGTACATTATAAAATACTAATTTCAAATAAATAAATGATGTGCTTAACTATATTAATTGAAATCTTTAATCAGATGAATGGCGATGAATTTCTTTTACAAGTGCATTCATATCAGGGGTATTATTTGACGTTTGTAGTCTCAATTTTTGTGTTCAATACTTTCCAGATGGTTTGCCTACTTATGTTTGAGATAAAAAATAGCTCAAAGTGTTCTTATATGTAAATAATAGTTTGGAAGGCATCAGAGCTTTCGTGGACAACTCAGCTATGTACAATAGTTGCAAACAATAAACCTTAATTAATAATCTTGATCGAAATACATGTTCAAGTAAAGTTTTTTCATTTTGGCAATTTAGTTATCTAGTCTAAGATGGCACGCCTTTCAATTTTTCCACGAAGCCTTTCAGATTCTGTAAAAGAGGGAAATGAGAGACCTTCGCGGACCCCCTAGAAAGGTACTAGGACCCCCAGGGGTACGCGGACCACAGTTTAAGAAACGCTCATATAATGGGTTCTCCAAGAGGAAATTTAAGTGAAGACTGTAACAAATTTTATTAGGCAAAGATTATGGACATACACAAGGATGGTGCTTGTAATCAACCTTTCATACACCTACACATTTTTAATTTTTAGCATAAAGATTATGTCTCGGTGCTTTTACCAACATTTTTTTAAAATATAACCCCTCCTATGGAAACTGTTTGTGTATGCCACTGGCAAAGATGCATTTTTACATTTATTTCCGAAAATTATTCTTAAGAAAAGCAGATGAGAGTAGTAACATTACATTACTGCCCAGGCCTGTTTTTAACCTCTCCGGCGCCCTGGGCACTTCAAATTGTTACACCCCTCCCTCCATAACTTCCAGAGTCCCTCCCACTTTCAGTACTTATCTTGCCAGTTTTAGTTCGGGAGGGGCCCTTTCCCTTAACTCTCTTACTCTTTTCCCTTTCTTTGTTTTTGCTGTTTGGAGAGTCTTTTTCCATTGTCCACCAAAAGCTGTGTTCTGATCTGACAACCGTAAGGAGAGGATAGTGGCACGGTTTAGTTACCCTTGTTCATTTCGTACCTTACATCACGGACCACCTACCTTTTTGTAAATTAGTACAGTAATTTAATGAAATCGTTTGCAGTTACAATATAGAGTATACATTATTGTATGAACTGTTTTCAACTTGTTAATTATCCTCTTTTCATCGCTTATCTCTTTACTGTCTTTTACTTTTAGACATCCTCATTACCAAGTTTTTATTAACTCGCTTTCTTGTCTGTCTAGAGTGGAATTTTGTAATCGATTTTAAACTAACTTCCCAATAAGCTAGAAACTTGAAATTTAGATCATAGCTTAAAAGTGAATGACAATGCATGAAAATGTGAAAAAAAGAGAGTTCTAGTCTTGAACTCGGGCCCTCGAAGAGGCGGACCCCAGTTTCGACAGGGCCCCGTAACTCTAAAATTTATACGAATTTATACAAAGACCACCTGTCAAAAGCAGGGATCGAGTTGCATCTACGTATTCAATTTCGTAGCTCTGGGTCCAAGAGGGGCCCCCAGGTTACCATGTTTCATTAACTCCCTTTCTTGTATGTTTGTCCGGGTGGAATTTTGTAATTGATTTTAAATTAACTTCCAGATGTGCTAGAGACTTGAAATTTGGACTATAGCTCAGAAGTGGATGACAATGCATGAAAATGGTTATAAAAATATGGTACATAAAAATTTTTTATTAAGAAAATTATTCTTTGTTGAATCACTGTCATTGCACTGGTACAACAAAGGTCTTCATCGAGTTTTAATCATTGCAAAATCATTAATGACATCACTGTTAATCAATTACTATGGTAATGTTATTTTGAGAGCATAACCATCCAACTGTTAAGCTTTTTATTTTCCATATTAGATCTCATTTCAGTCTTTACTATCTTAGGAGCAGAAATGCTTCTCTCATGATTCGCTAGGTGGCGGTGTTACCCTAGTTACTTGAACGACGGTTTGAAATCATGAGTTCCTTCGCCAATAACCTTCCTGTTGCCTTAGAGTGCGATATATAGTGCGTATAACTCTCCCTCCCACGCGAAAGATTTACTTTTGGGCAGCGTAGTGTATAGTTACTACATAGTTCCTCCAATCCAGTTCGCAAATGATCATTACGTAGTGGATTTCGGTAATCATCATGAACAGGTTAAGATACTAAAATTAAAAATATGCATTTACTTCGGTTATATCTAACTGAGGATGTTATATATTATGTTACCGGCAAAGTATGAAATCCGGCATTCTATAGAATGCCTAGGCATTCTATACAATGCCTAAATCTAGCCGGCAATGTATGAAATGATTCCTATTTCACGCATTGCCTAGGCATTCTATAGAATGCCTAATGAGAAACTGGCAAAGTATGAAATACATCTCAGATTCATTTCGAAAATTGTCAATTGGCAAGATATAAAACTTTTAACGAGTATCTCAGGCTCAGAATTTGTTAGTTGTACATTGCTGTTTGTTCGGAAATGTCAAAATACTCAATTTTACTTAAACTTGTTCAACAAAAAATTTGTTTTGACACCCAGTTTGACGATGTGAGCTTATTCTAGGAATTTAATTTGCCAAGAGCAAAATTAATTTCATGATTCTGGGGATATGATCGAATTCTGAAAAAACTTTCAACCAAATACAAAAATGTTACTCGTTATGATATTGAACTGTACATCCACCTAAGTGAAATTTGCCAGAAAAAACAGAAAATTATTTTTTAAAAAAAGGTATTGAAATACAAAACATTGATTTTTTTTTTCCGAATGCCAATATATTGGCACTTGTAATGAGTGAGAAATAGGATGGTTTCTATCAACTTGGAACTTCTGGAGGAATTTTAATACCAAGTATATGCGAAATCACAATTTAACAATAATATTTTTTAATGGCAGTCTCATTATTTTGTCAGAATTACCATTTGTACTTTTAGGAATGTAATTCATTGATATAATGTCCTTATCATGACCTTTTTTCATACTTTGCCTAAATAGCTTTAGGCATTCTATAGAATGCCCGCATTTCATACTTTGCCGGTAACATATATAAGCTGTGTAATTATTCTAATTTCTTAAGGATTAAATCTTATAATTTGAAATTAAAAGAATCTGATAAAAACGTAGGGATAAGACTGATAAAAATGTACTAATGGATTTGTATATTTCAAAATTATTCTCACAAAAAAGCACTCAAGATATTTGTTTTTAGCATATAATTAATTAAATTGTTAAAATATAAATGAACAACTACAATCAGAAACCCCATAGGCATATTTTAACTGTGACTATACGAGCGCGTTTTCTCTTAATCTTTGAAAGTGCTATCATGTAGAAATTCTTGATGGGATTAGAAATATTTCTGATCATTTTTGAAAATTTTTATTCAAAATATTCGTTGCAAATGAATTCCAATAAATACTAAATTGATTTCATGCACCATTTAGGAAAACTCAGACGTAGAAAATAAATTTTCCTTTTTATTTACAAATTATTTTTTCTGTTTTTGTCATATTAAACGCATGAATAAAAGAGAACATCAGTAAGAACATTCTAAATGCGAGAATTTAGAAGGGAAAAATGTTATTCAAAGTGTTTTAACATTATCAAAATTGTTATTAAGATTATTAAGAACCGAAATTCAAGATTCTTTCAAAAGGAAATCGGTGTTACGCTTATCATCTTTATCCGAGATATTCAATGAGGAGTTAAGATAAAAGGTCAAGACTGTAATTCGAATAATCTCCATCAGAAACT
>BMAO01028802.1:0-29161 GCA_019973975.1 Trichonephila clavata
ACAACTATTAATGGAACTTTGTAGAGCACAAATAAGGCTAGATTTTCAGATAAAGAATAAATATTATTGTTTTAAATTCATCACTTTCTCTTTAAAAGTCATACGAATTGAATGAAATATATATATATATATATATATATATAGTAACATAAAATGAAAGAAATACGTGGCATAATAAAATTGATAATACAAAATAATATCACTAACAAAGTAACAAAGCCAAAAGATTCAAACAGATTTAAAGACACACACTTTAAAAATAATGGAAGAGTCTATTATAGAAGAATTAACTAAGCGTATGTATAACATGGAACAGAATTAGAACTTTAAAATGTAAGAAGCCAAAAGAGTCAATAGACTAAAATGAAGATCTGTTATGATTTCTAAAGTTGTTGCTGAATTAGGACCAGCAAAATTAGGGTTAAATATATTTTATGGATCCTACCTTCCCCTGTTCAGCAGAAATTTTATACATAACAGGTAAACATACCAATATTGAAAAGTTAGGCCTAAAACCAACCACGTGTTATTTGCAACCAAAAGAAAAATAAAATAAAAATAATAGAAAATATGAAAGGAAATGAATCCTAACAAAATACAAATAAAAATAATTTTGAAAAGGAATAATGAAGCAAAAACTTACATGAAAAAATGCAAATAACCGGAGAGCGGGAAAAATTGTACGTACGAGAACAATACGCTAAATGATCGTTAAAAATGACGTGTTAAGTTGATAAAACCAGATCGAAAAATTAGTGGCGCCACCTGGATAGTTTTTTTGTAATTAAACAAAGCAAACTAAAACAAATTGAAAAAATAAAAACAGAAGGAGAAAAAACAAAGAATAATACTTAAACTTTGAAAAGGAGAATTAGAGAGATAATTTAGACATATATTTAAAAATGAAGTTACTTGGATAGTTGTATTCCAAGCAATTATTGCGGAATAGCTTAAAATTATTTTGCTTAACATCATTATCTGTGACTAAATCGTTATTTCTTTTTATAAAATTTAAGATGATATTTCTAAAAATAGATAGAGAGAGAGAGAGAGAGAGAGAGAGAGAGAGATGTAGGTTACTTTCCCAAAAGGCATTTTAATAACGTTAAAATTAAAAGAGTCTCTTTTATCAAAATATTACTAATTAGTATATTATTCTTAACAATTAATTGTAGGTCTAAAAAGTTTGCAGAGTCATTATTATAATTGGTTTTTAATAATTTCAGATATAGGGGATAATATTTAAAACTAGGAACAAAATTTACTATATTACTAAAGATGATTAAGTCATCTATGTATCTAAAAAAGTAATAAGAATCTATACTAATGTTATCATATTCATAAAAGTGCAGATAAATATTGGCTAAACAGTTACTCGCAGGTCCTCCTTGTGGAAGACCTTTAATTTGCTGATAATAAGAGTTATTGTGAAAATATAATTTTCATATAGTACTAGATGAATAATTGAAAGATATTTATCATACTTAATTATTTTATTCAAAGAATATTTGTTATAGGCTATTTTGAGAATTTTAACCATATCCCCAATATCTATGGAATTAAATAAATCTTCAAAGTCATAGGTGTGAAAAGTTTTAAGTTATACTTTCCAAAAATTCCGTACATCGATAATAAACACGCACACATACTATGGTAATTTATTTTTTTAAAAAAGCATTGCATAAATAAACTTTTGTAAAAAGCGTATTGGAATGAAAACACAAAAACGTTTTTTAAAATCCGTAATTGTTTGACAATCTTTTCCATCTGTGGACAAAACTTTGATTATAACATTTGACATATGGGGAAAAGGTTTCGTGTGATTATTTTTATAAATGACGAAGTTATTAAATGTTTATAGCTACCCAAATCTCAAAAATACCGATTTTTTTTTTCTGGTTGCCTATATCATTGGGCAGCTTGCCACCAAATTTCATATCTGATAACAAATTAGTTTTTAAGATATTTGTATTTTTATGAACTCAGGTTTTGGTTTCGGTACCATTTTTATTCATTTCTCTACTCCTAAATTGAAATAATTTTAAATATATTTCAGTACAAACTCTTTCTGTGTTAAATGGTTATTGATCTAAATTTTCATTACTAAAATCATTTCTGCTTAATTATGTTCTAAGTTTTTTAAGTTTTCATAGTTACTTAATTAAGATCAAAGTCAAGGCCAATTTTTGTTTTAAAAAATAGTTTATGTAACTTAGAAGCTTTATTATCAATTTTTTGCTATTGAGAAAATGCCATGGCTAAAACGTTCCGAAGTTGCTATGAGAAACCATATTTCGAAGAGATGGAATACTTCTCAAAATGATAAGACTATAAACACCCTCAGTTGATATTGCAAATAGGCTACCAAATAAAATTATCCTGATTACATACAAAACTCAATAATTCCATCATGTAACAAACTCTATTATAGTAAACATATTAAAGTACTACATTACGATATTTTAAAGTGCAACAAAAACTTGCTAAACTACCCCATTTTAAAACTGAAAAAAATTAAATTTTTTGTGCAAACCTGGCAAGATTTATAGTTTCAGTTAGTATCATTATTATATTGTATGCAAATGATTTGCGTTTCAAAACATTTGTGAAAATATTAGGTTAAGATTAAGCTGAATAACCAGTCATCGTAACAAATCATATCAATATTATGCACAATTATACTTTGAATTTTAAAAAACATCAGTCATATTTAACTAAAGTAGTGTTTTAATGTAGAAAATATATTGGAATGTAGCATATTAAAAAATTAGAGCTTTATGGGCATTATTAGTTTTTGTTTTATGCCTTTACAAATTTTGAAGATGTTTTTCTCAGACTTTTAATTTTGAAGATATAAGGTTTGAAGATTTCTAAACCCTAAGGATTTTATTTGTTCAAGATAGAGTTTTGAAACTTTTTGTATATACTCTCAAACGTCTGTTCTATAAAGTTTAGTATAGAATTAGTTCTCAGATCTCTAGGTATTTTTTGAAGAATGCTAAAAGTTCATAATTTAAAAAATTTTGGTTTTCTTTTCAGGTTTAGCTAGTAAAATAACTATTGAAATTCAACAAGGGAACAGAATTCCAAATCCATACTAACTTTTGTTAACAATAATCCAAAAAACTTAAATCACTTAAAAGGACTAAAAATGAAGCATTTTATTAAAATTTTTAAAAAATTTCTAATTTTTTAAAATTGTAAAATAATGAATGGTCAAATTGACTTTTTTTTGCAGATTTTGTAAAAAAAAATATATATATATACCGTATTGTTGCGAAATGAATGATCTTTCTGATCCTGTAATTGTTTTTTGTCCGATTTTGGTAAGAAGAGAAGGATCGTAATTTTAAAAACTAGCAAAATGTAGGAACTCTTTCTTCTTCCTTCGGAGAGCTATTTGGCGCATGCGCAGAACATAGCACAACGCTTTTTTGTTGACGCTTGTACAAATTTCACTCCTCATAAAATTTCCATACCGGAAGCTTTATATGAATATCGATTCTTAAGGAGAAAACTTGATAAATAAAATTTCGCGAGAAAAAGTTGGTGTGGAATTTTTACTTAAAAAAGAAAAGGTACCTAAAAAGTTCTTTTAATTCAAAACCAAGCGAGCGTCACCGACCCAGGCGCAATTGATGCCGACTGGGGACCAGTAAATCCAACGATTCAGCGTAACCGACCCGAGCGTGGCGATTCATTTACATTAAATCTTGTGTAAAAATACGTTTAAAAAAAGTTTTGATTTTAATAATTATGATGTGTCGAGTTTAGGCTTTAAAAAACATATATCAACTCAGTTATTTAACTCAAGCATTGATTATTTCATTTCATTTAGTGTTATTATGTATTAAAGTAGGGAACTGGTTTTCATGTACTTCAAAGTGAAAGTTTTAAAAAAGCAATATTTACATTATAAGAGATATTTAGCACTTTTTCTGCCACGTACAACTTCGTTCGAGACTACTGAATATTTTGTTGTCCCTTTAAGAAACAGCCGGATTCTACGATCCTTAAAGAATAAATTTTCCTTTCACTAATCATTTTCCTTACAACGAATGTTGCTATATTTTGAAATAGGTATATATGTTAAGAGTGTAAAAGTGTCCGAGGAAGAAGCGTACATATGATCTTGAAAATAACTACTTTTATTCTATCTTTAACACTTTATGGAATATATAATTTTATATTTTATCTTTGGGCGAAATCTGAAATTCTCTCTCTCTGACCTCTAACTGGAAAAACAAATGATTGAATTTCACTTATCCGAAATTGAAGTTCCTTATTATGATCCTTCTCGAAGCCCGATAGCTCGGTCAGTTTCAAGGATGTTTATCTCTACAAATCCTGATGGATTCTACGTCGACTATTAATTTCCAGACGTGCGACCCCCCCCCCCCAGTCGCTGTTTACCTTCTGTAATACTTGGATTTCACACTTAAGGATCAACCATTAACCTCACATATCCAACATCAGGGTTTAAATAGTAGTTACCTTTGCATAAACTCTTGCATAGGTGTGTGGGGTGTGTGTGGTTAAGAATTGTTATAAAATGCAGTGTCGTTCTGAAATAAAATTGAATAAGTGTCATATATATATCACCAATAAAATTTTCAAAATATATCTTTTTGTGACTGGTAACTGACTCTTATAATTTGCAAGTATTATTATAAGTAACTGCAAATGTTTTTATTAGTTAATATTTATTTGTGGCCGCGTTAGCCAAGTGGTCTAGGCATCGGATCATGGCTAGCGTGTCATGAGCAGCTCGATCCCAGTACCACTAAAGTTCCGCCTTGTAGGGGAGCGATGCACGTTACATCTGTCGAGAGCTCAAACGTCCTCCAGTTGGTGTGGTAGTTAGGAGAGGAGGGGTGCCAGCTCAGGTGTCGTCCGCGTCACTTGACCATGGTTCAAAATTACGCGGACCGTCGCCAAAAGCCCTCGTGTAATTAAAACAGTGCGACGTTAATATTCACTCACTCACTTAATATTTATTTATTTTTCTTGTTTTGCAAGTAATAAAATATAGTTCAAAAGTACATACATAGATTTAGTTTTAAGTTTTTTCTAAAATTTAATTCACTCATCATACTGAAAAAACTTCAATAAGTTTCTCTTTTTCTTCCGCTTTTGTCGAATAACAAAGAGACTTATTGAAAATAAAGATGTGACTTAGGAATAATATATTTAAGCGATTATTTTCCTAAACATCTATCGACTTTCAAAGAGCGGATGGTTTTTAAATTCTTTTCATGCAGTCATTTATTAAATCCGTGTTCTTTTTAAATCCCTGCTCACGATTGTTCTTTTTCCGTAAGTGAAATTTTAACGGGTGTACCTTCGTTTAACTCAGCCGAGTATAGCTTCATAGTCTTTTTTTTAAAAGCTCGTTGTCGAATTTCAAAGGTCGACAACGAGCCTGAGTTTCCCATTTCCGTAAGGATTATGAATTCCCTTTTTATGGCTCAAACTGATAATCGTGTTCAAAATACATATTTACTTTCTTATACCTTTAATGGCCCATATGATCATCCATAACGGTCTTTATTTCAGCCTGATGATAGTTACTGTCTTTTTGTTAAGTTCACGTCTATATGGTGTAGAATTTTTAAATATGTTTTTCAGTGTAAAATAAAATGAGCTTTAAATAAATAAAACAACCCGGTACTTTTTTTTATAATTTTTTTATTAAACCTAGAAATTGTTATATTCATTTTCATACATCAAATTTGTTTCTATGAGAAAAAAGCAAGCATTTCCGAGGAATACTTAAGTTAATTTATTTAAAGTGTAAATGAGTTTTATATTTTACCTTATTTGAACTGTCTTACTACTAAAATTATAAAATTTAAATTATTTTATGATAAGTATTTGAAAAGAAACAGTTAAAATATTGTAATGTTTTAAATCTTCACTTTATGCGCATATAAATATGAATTTATTTCATTTGAATATGTTACGGTGAAAAATAATACTTTTACTAACAAATTGAATAAAATGATACTTTAGTATTTGTAAATTTACTCTCTAAAATACTTCATAGTGTGAACTAGTCACAAAGAAGAAATCGCACCCTATACATGACGCATAATACAGCTCGATAGACGTGGCTTTGGCGTCATTGTATTTTTTCGGACATCTGGACTGTCGATGCCGGTGTGACTGGCAATACTATGGGCTGAGCATAAATGTATTGTGCACGTCCATAGGCAATGATTGTGCGTCTTAAAGGGCTGGCGACTCGGCAGACAGCAGCGGAAGAACCAGATGTCAGACAAGCCCTTTTTGTGAGAAACCTTTCAGAGGGACCAGAGCCATTGAGACCGAGGTGCCAGGTGCAAAACCTTGAGGTCCGCCAATGAGAGTTGACGAGAGGCGTGGAGTTGACCAGCCCCTAGAGTTTAAAAAGGTGGACTCGTCAAAAGAAGGGATCGACTCCCAACCCACACACATCTCCCTGTTGAGAAACAGGAAGACAAATACAAGCATGCTACTTTTCCTGGTAACCCTCCCCAGATGCCCTGCAAATCAGGGCATCATAAACATATCAAATATTGGATTTTTTAGAGTTAAGGTTGGACCTCTCAATCAATCCTCCATGCCTCCTCAGTGCTATCGCTGTCAGGAGTTTTTCCACCACTCTCGTTTTGCCAAAGGGCACCGAAGTGTTTGAAATGTTCAGGAGGCCATCTCACCTCCGAATGCACCAAGTCAGCCAAAACCCCAGCTAAATGTGCAAACTGCAGTGGCCCGCACCCTGCAAATTTCTCAGGATGCCCTAGAAACCTCATCAACATTAAACAACAGAAAAATCAACCCACGAGAAATGTCTGGAAAGAGCGAGCGGCGGCGCGTAAACAAACGACCACATCTCGTCAACTGTATTCCGCTGCAGTTAAAAAGAACACATCCAACGAGTCACTGGATGCCAAAGTAGTCATGACACAAATGACCCAGATGATGCAGCAGTGGGGACAAATGCTGTCCATACTCCAAACTAAACTTTAATTAACATTCAATAATAACGCTAATAGTAACTCTCTCAGGTTCTTTAGCTGGAATGCTAATAGTTTAAGAAATAATTTAGAGGAATTTAAAGAATGCTTAGTAAATTATGATCCCAACCTAATCGGGATACAAGAAACACACCTTCGTCCATCGGACCGAGTTAGCATTCCAAATTACACTTGTCACAGAAGTGATAGGCTTACACACAGAGGTGGAGGAACGGCCTTCTTCGTCAAAAACTCTATTAAACACCACCCCATTTTAATTGATACAAACACCTTTGAAAATACATCGGTTATCATACAATTAGGAAACAACAGTAAAATTACTGTGACGTGCATTTATAGACCTCCACACGGCTCCATTAATACAACGGAACTCGATGCAAAAAAAAATTCTCACCCACAGCAACAAAACATTCCTGTTTGGCGATTTTAATGCAAAACATCCGAGTTGGAACCCAGGCAGAGCAAATACAAATGGTAATACTTATGTAATTGGGCCATAGGCTCTGCACTAGATATTATCGCCCCCGACACTCCTACTCACTTCAACACCTACCACACCAACAATATTTTGGACATCGGCTTTGCAGTTAATTTGGTACACTCTGATGTATTTACAATTAATGAACTTAGCAGTGACCACAATCCAGTGATCTTTGACTTCGTAACTACTAATGTACTTCCACCAATACTTCATACCTTAAAATCTACAAACTGGATTAAATTTCAAGAAATTATTTTTCATAACACACCCGGGAACCCCAGGATAGATGATTTGGACTCAGCCGTTCAAAATTTTACTAGCACTGTTGCAAATGCTATTTCTGCTTCCACTAACACTAGGTTAATTAACACTCCACACCTTCGCCTCCCTGGAAACATCAGAGAGCTTATCAGAACTAAAAATAGATTTCGTAAAAAATGGAATCAAACTAAATACCCCCCATACAAACGAGAAGTTAATGCTCTCATCAGACAGATCAGGGCTGAAATCCAACCTCATAAAAACAAGGCATGGAAAGATTTTCTCTTAACTTTAAATCCAGAGGATAATTCCCTCTACAATAGCCATAGGAAAATCACTAAGAGATTTGTGCCTATTCCACTACTTCATGGGCCGGGTGGAATGGCCTACTCGGATTTCGAAAAGGCGGAGGCTTTCAAAGACACCTTGGAAGTCACTTTCCAGGAAAATCCTAAACCCTACAGTGACGACAAAATCGAAGAAGTCGAAGATTTGGTAAATTCCTACCTCGACAACTTCAATACAATCAGACCCCCTCCCCTCACTTCTCCTACGGAGGTACGAGGCATTATTAAAAAACTGCAGAACAGAAAAGCTTCTGGCCCGATCAAATACCTAACATTGCTTTAAAATATTTAACTTTAAATGCAGTAACACATTTAACTAAAATTTACAATCAATGCCTGATTAAAAATCACTTTCCAACACAGTAGAAGCAAGCAAACGTAATCATGCTACCGGAATTAGGGCAAAATCACAAGTTCACACAAGGCTTTCGACCAATTTGTTTAATCAATACCACTGCTAAGATTTATGAAAAAATTATCTTAACTAGAATTAAATCCCACTGCAAAGCCATAGATTGTATTCCCCAGGAACAACACGGTTTCTGGGAGGGCCATTCCACGCTACATCAATTAATACGAGTCACAAACATAATAAATGAAGATTTCGCTAATAAATTTTACACGGTCGGTGTCTTCCTTGATGTCAAGAGGGCATTTGACAAGATGTGGCATGATGGTCTCACTTTTAAATTAATTAAACTTCAGTTCCCTGACTATTTAATTAAAATCATTCATGACTTTTTACACCATAGAACTTTTACACCTTTTACACTTTTTACACCTTTAGGGTTCGTGTAAACAATTCATATTCCTCACACGGGAATTGTCTTGCAGGCGTCCCTCAGGGTTCTGTACTTTCTCCATACTTATACAACATTTACACGCACGACTTTCCACAGCACTCCACTGTCAGTATCTGCCTGTTTGCGGATGACCTCGCTGTGTTATCACAGGGTGTCCATCTCAAATACACACTTAAAGCTGTTCAAAACTTCTTAGATAAACTAGAACTTTGGTTGTCAGATTGGAGAATTGCAATTAATGTAGATAAGACACATGCAATTGTTTTTAGGAAATGGGGGGGGTCATTGACCCACCTTTCCACCTCACACTATTTGATGACAACATACAGTGGGTCTCGGTGGTCAAGTACCTGGACTTAGATAGCCGCTTAACTTACAAGAAACATATTGACTATCTTGCAGAAAAGTTCTGGAATAGAATTCATTTGGCCTCCTTTCTCATAGGGAAGGGGTCACCACTATCTCTAGAAAATAAAGTAATTTTATACAAGAGAATTTTGCGCCCAGTAATAACGTATGCTTCCCCCATTTGGGGGGCTGCAGCCACCACTCACATGAAGAAAATTCAAGTAGTTCAAAATAAATTGCTCCGCATCATAACGAACGCACCTTGGTACGTTCGAAATGATGTGATACACAACGATCTACACATGGAGCCAATATCTAACTACATCACTAAACTATCTAGAAATATTTTTCTCTCCATCGAAACCCATGACAACCCCATCATCAAAGCACAAACACTTTTCACGTATCCTCACCCTAAAATTAACTATGCATACTCTAGCACGAAGTGGAGAAATCCGCTCCGCCCACCCTAACACAACAAATAACTCATTCATATACTTGTAACTTTTCACACTAGCTTCCCGCTGCATCCTAACAGGTGGTGAGAGAGGAACAGTCACTAGGCCACTCCTTTCTTCGATTGCTGTTGCAATCCTCCGATTTTCCTTCCTTGCACTACCTCCAGACTTCTCCCCGGTTCATCCGCTCTGCGGGCCACCTCCGCTTGGGAGTCACTCCCTCCCCCCCCACGCCGGGAGCCACTTGATTTGTTTACATTTCAGTCATGGTCACTCTATTTCGCTCAACTTGGGTAAAAGCGCTGCGCGCTGAGGCCCGCGTATATCTAATTTTAGTTTAGTTAGAAGAGATCGACTTCTGAGACGGTATCATACGGACTAAGAATAAAGCACGAGGCGCGTGCCCACTGTAGAGAATTTTTGTTATTTTTTTTCGTTCTCCGTATCCTGAAGATCCGATGCCCGGAGAAGAAGCGATGAGTGGATACAGAGGCAACCCACTGGATAAATAGGACTTAAACCTGAAAGTTACTTTTTCTCTTCCCAGTGATCTTCTAAATGTTGGAAATGAAATAAACCGTTATTTAGATCACAATAAAAAGTATTTTTAATATTTAGCTTAGCGTCGACACACTCTTCTGAGTTTCACGACGCTACAGCTAATTAAATTGATGGCAGCGAGGTGGTATCGACATTTGTCTAATTAATTAAATGCTTGAATCCTTTATTTAAATTAACTTTAATTTTCGATAAAAAAATAAAAATATAAAGAGAAATGACAGCCGTGAGTGCGAGAAAAATAAATGAACTTTAAACACCTCAAATTTCTCCCGAGTTGCTGTTATGTGTCCATTCCTATCAGTAAAGTGTGTGCTTGTTACTACAGAAGTTCCCAGAGTTCCTGTTTTATGCCCATTCCTATCGTTGAAGTGTGTTTCTGTTGTTAGAAAATTCCCGGAGGGCCTGGTGTCCCTTCCGGTAGGTAAATTGTGTCGGCTGAATCAACAAAGAAACAAGCGGGTGCAATCGAAGTGAATTCCTGATTTCCGTGGGCTGATTTAGAAGACCGCGAGTGATTCCCGACCAGGTGTGTTCCATGGATTCCGGCAGTGATTCCAAGTAGAAAAATGAGTCTTTCTCTCTTTGAGATTGACCTTGGGGCAGCAAATGATTATTATTATTATTGTATGTAAAATTTTGGTATTAAAGAATTTACCTACTAGGTAAAGTTAGCAAACACTAGACGGAGAGACTAGAAATATTTTAAAGTTTTGTATGAAGTGTATAAATGTGCGATACATTAGTATTTTTCTTTGTGTATGGAGTTTAGTATATAGTAGTATACTTGTTTCGTTGGTACAGTTACTGTGTAGAATACTGTTTTATTTTTAGGAGTTGCGCATATTTGTTAAATATAGTTAAATCTAGGTCTAGTGAATTTCTATTTTACGTTGAGTATTTGTATAATTTTTGTTTGTGATATATAATTAAGATTAGCTTTGGTTTTGTGTGTATTAGTATATCATGACGTATATATTAAGACAAAGAAAAGAAGTATTGATAGAAATGGCGGAAGAATTGAGTGTCGAAGCTGATGATACTTTACCTAAAATAGAAATTAATATGAGAATTTGAAGAGTGACTACTATAATGAAGAGACAGTTAAATATTTGTTGGAGGGTATTTTGGAAGAAAAACGCGAAAATAAGGAACGGGAACGTAAAAATAAGGAATGGGATTTTGAAAAAAAGGCGTTTGCAGAGTGTAAACTAATGAGGTAAATGGAGTTAGAACGATTGAGACCTCAACTCAGAAATAAGTTTAAAAAAACGTGAGTTCAAACTAAAGGCTGAAGACAAAATCGACAATTGCGCACATGAGGGTTATCTGTCAGGCACAGGGAACTACCGTTTGCACACATATCACAGCGAATTATTTCTTGATTATATTTAGGTCAAAACGAGCCCTAGGAAATATTGTGCAGAAAAGTGGTCATGCTAAATATGATTAAAATATTCTCCGAAGAAGTTTTTGTTGTAAATGCCATCTGTCTGACGGTGTCCGATCGAGATCCACGAAATTCCTCACGGCAAAGAGCTACATATACGCCTGTCGTTAGCCAAAGCTTTGAGCATCATACAGGTGACACAGTATGCTGTGTGGCTCGGTTTCTCGCCAGGTTTTGAGAAAAAATCCAACAAAACTGAACTAAAATGTTTCAAATGTGCGTGACCTTAATAAAGGATACAAATCATAGACACTCTTCACTAACATTACAGGAATGTTATTTGCAAGCAAAACTGTCATATTTTATTCTCGTTATTGCAGTTCTTCTATCCTTTGCTGATCGACAAATATCCAGTAGAAACTTTCCTTGGTTGTGTCTTTTTGACAGGGCGACATTTATGGCTTCATATTTTTCTAGGTGGAGTTCTTTAAGTAGTAATTGAAAATTTCCTTTCGTTTCATGTTTATCGCTTTTTTTAAATTTACTTTCAATATCATGACTAATATTTCAGCTAATATCAATACTAATATTTCAGCAGGTTTTTCCCTTGCTTGATCAGTTTCAACTTCCGTCAATAGAGATCACAGATGTCCATTTCTTTTTTTTCATATTCTGCTCATTTACATTTATAAATCATAATAAGTCATACAATACAGCAATCAAAACCATCAAGTTGTTCATAGGGGGAAAATAAAGCATGTTCATAGAAAATATTTTGGAACAAAAGTGTTCGCGCGGGAAACTGGGATGAAACAAGTGCCTTAATACTGTAAAAAAACGTTTACTACTCCCCAAAAAAGAGGGAGAAATGTGACAAATGCATTTTGGTTCCCATCAAGACCGTCATATAGAAGGATACTGTCAAGAGGCCATTGGTAACAAATAAACAGTTTTCCCAGAATTAACGATTTCATAAGTTTTTTGGGTGACTCTGCACCTCACACGTCCGCTCCCGGGCTAAAAGTGTATTTATTCAATATAAAAATATGGCTGTTAGTTCTAAAAAAGAATATTGTAAAATGTTTTTATTACGATTTATATGCTTCAGAATACTCCAAACTAAATCTTGTGCAAATATATAATCCTTCAAAACTTTCTCTGGGCTTTTCCAAATATCATAAAACTCTTTCACATGGTAAAAAGCGCAACAGAAATACATTATTTACAACTTCCCTAAGAGAAATTAAATTCGAAAGTCAAACAGATGATCAGCAAATGTATTCTGCATCGTTGGTGAAAAGTGAATTAAGTCTTTCTTTTCTTTCTACAGTTCACATACATAGTATTCCAATAATAATAACATTAATGAATTTTTTACCTTCCAAGAATTTTTTTCTCGGTATGGGTTTTATCTCTGAAAGAGTAGTATATTTTAGGTTTAAAACGAAAACGTAATAAAAAAAATTTTTCATCGTGGAATTACAGCAAATGAAATAAAGTGGTTTTTTTTAAATTTGGTTATAGTATCAAAGATATATCTAATGAGTATTTTGAAGTGGAAGGTAATGTCGCTAGATGTGTGATATATATAAATTATATCAGTGTAAATTTTTTTTGTGATGTCAATATTTTGTTTTATTTCATTCCAGTAAATTAATTTTTTAACCTTTTATTTCCCACATGCTCACGCCCCCCTTGTAGGGTTATCGCGCCCCACAGTTTGAGAAACGCTGAGTTAGAAAGAGCTACAAGTGGTTTTGAATAGAGCGCCAGTTATAAAAAGAAAAATTACAATGGAAATTAAACACTTGCAGACTGGAAAATAAAATAAAAACCTGGTTTTCATGATGCAGAAAACTGACAACGTCCATGTCGTATGGTTATGCGGCATGCAAAAGATCTCTTGCGTGCCTGATTGGCCTGTGTGCTCTCGGCAAAACTGAATTCCTTTGTGGTTTCCCATCGTCAGAGCTCAAGTGCCTTCCTCTGGGAAAGAAACTAGACGCCAAAATTACAGGCGGTATTTAATAATCTACCTATATGGTGCCACATTAAAAATAGATACAAGCTGCCGGGTAATGTGCTAGGTCTACAATGGCAAAACACCAATTCGCCGCCCCATTAGAAATTTTTAAAAAAGCTAGTTTTCTCTCATAAACCTTATTTTTTTAAAAGAATTCTTAGCAAAAAAATAATATTGGATTGATCAATCATGCACTCGAAATTAATTCCCCAACGTTTATTTTCTGAAAAATAACTTTAAAATAAAAATTATATAGGTATATCAATGTATGTACAATTTTTTTAAAAACTTTATAAGTAAATGCTACGAAATTATCTTTTGGAAATTTTCAGTAAAATGTTAGAATACATTGTACAATATCTCAAGGTGAGAAAAGAATTCATATTCGAGGTAAAAAGAAAATAGAAAGAATTGAGAAAAGCGGAGAGAAGAAAAGACTTTCAAAAGGCAACATCTGTTTCGAATAGGTTTAAAATTAAATCTCACCAAATACTCTTTTTTTCTTCAAAAAACTGACAAAGCTCTGGATTTTGCAAAGCTCTTTGAAGCAGTGCTCTTTTAACATCGAAAAAGAGAAAGGGAAGAGAGTTGCATTATATCAAAAAAATAAGTAAGTTTGTAACTTTCTTAATTTGAATTCTTTGTAATTCAAACTTTAAAATTTATCTTGAAGTAAAAAGAGAACTTAAGCGAGAAAGAAAGCCATTTAATCCTTTGATATTTCTCTTACGATTAAAAAAGAACGCCTTTTCCGTTTTTGAAATGTAGAAGCACACCGTAGAATTGAAAAGAACCGTTCAAGAAAAATAAACTTATTGAAATTATTTACTCTTAGGTGCTATGATTTAAAAAAGCAAACTTCAATCTTGAAATTCAGAGTTTACAAACGTTTTCTGACTCTTTAATGCATTGATGCGTTCACTAAAGGAAATTAAAAAAACACTTCTTAATGAGGATAAGTAATTACATTTAATTATTCCTTTGTAATCACAAAAATATTTTATCTTTTGAAACATCCTTCGTAAAATAATATGTTTCACTTCTTAAAAAAATTATTGGATATCCTAATTACAGTTCCCTTAAATTCTTTCTGTAGAAAACTTATCTTTATTTCATCCTTTTCTTTTCCCAGAAATTAAAATTTATCAAGGAGAGTGGAACATAATTTAGGAACTTGTATGATAAATCAAATTTTTTAACTGCTATAAAAAATGTGTTTTCAGAGAAAAATAAGTTATTATTCCATACTAATAATTAAATTAAATGTTTTTCTTATTCTCAGAAAGCAAATAGTTTGAGCAATTTGAAAAATCAATGCTAAATAACTTCTTTATTTTTCATAGTTGCTTGATATATATTATATTTTAAAAAGTCAGCGTAAAAGGCCTTACTATAGTATTTTAAAATGTTTTGTTAACTCATAAAGCAATTTTCATCTTGATATAAAAATATTAGAAGAAAACAGCAATAAATCTTAATTATTGAGTACAATTTTAAAACATCCATAAAATGTTCTTTTTATCGTTTAAATAAAGATATAAAAGGAAAAAAATGATTTATTAAATATAAAATTTTCAATTTCAGACAAGAATGCTTATATTATTGAAGGATATATCATTTTAAGTTAATCTACAGTTTTTTCGGGACTTTGTGTAATTTTCTACAGTACTTATGCTCCAATAGTGTTGTATTTGCAAAAATTATGTTTGATAAAAGAATAAATATACATATTGAAACAGCATTGTGCTGTCATAGGACAAAATCCTTTTCATTGTTGTAGATAAATTCTGCAATAAAAACTTTCACTTTTAAATTAATTTTTTTAATCTCTTTTACTTGTTTTGCTAAATTCACTAAAATTAAATCATACTTACATCAAGTTTAGAATTTGATGCAAAAGGTCTGGAAAAAATATCTTTCAAAAAATAATTCAAGTAAGTAAAAAATCAAGTAAATCGTCAAGTAAAATAATATATAATGCAAAATTTAGAATTAGTTCGTATTCAAAATTCCTAATTGATTAGAAATAAAAATTATTACATTGCAATTTTTTAAACTTCGAAAACAGATTTAGTACTAATTATACATAGATTTTTTTCTAACATCCATTTAATTAAACAATTCACTTAATTAGGAAATTCCAGTGAGACTATTCTATTTAAGAATAAAATTATTTCATATTTAATACATTTTCCTAAATACTTTCATATTAAAACTATAAAAATAAATTCTTATATTAACAATACCGTCTCTTAATGGCGGTTTCAGTCAAGGTACGTTAATAAATTTAAAAGTTCCCATAAAATAACTAAATACGAAAAGAAATTTGGATTAGATTTACACAGCTATCCAAATTTAAAGAAAAACAAAACAAGAAGTTATAACACTAATTAGGAGAATCAAATAAATGGGGGTTGGAAATACTTTCCAACTTTGTTTTCATTAGCATAAATTTAATCTTATTAGCATAATTTTACAAAAAGACCTCTTTAACTTGTTTCCTTTCGCTGTAACATAGCTAAGTCTTACATAATAACAATTTCAGGAAATATAGTTAGCTCTTTAGAGCAAGAAATTTAACGATTTTAACAGCACTTTCATTACATTTGTTATATCAGAAGCAATAAATGTTACAAAGAACAAAAACACTTATTCCTTTTAAATATATAGATATAATAATATACTCTAATAAATATAGGTAAATTTTGTGAGTGTTTTGGGATTCGAATAAAGAAAAATTAATCTTTTTTTCGGTGCAATGTAAGTGTGAGTATTCAAATTTAAAAAAAATAAAATTTAATATTTAAGAATCTAGGATAAAGTTCTAAGAAAAACTTCTTTAGAGCTTCTATAATTATATTTCATTTGTTCCACTTTAGTAGAAGAAAGTTTCATTTATATAAATATAAAACAAAAAGGAAAAAGAAAAAAAAACTTTCTCTTCTTTTTATGAGCGCCATTATTTTTTTTATTTAATAAACAATTACTTTTTCATACTCTACTCAACTCACTATGTGTTTGGTTTTATACATATCTCAATATACATAAACCTTACTTTAAAAAAAAAGGTTATGGTAAGTTAAAAACACCCACAAAATATTTAATATTTTAGATAATATGATTTGTTTGACGGTCCAGGTTCATTTTCAGACAGAGGATCGTTGCAGAATATTTGGTGTTGTAATACTTCTTTGGATAAAAAAATATATAATATTTAATAAAAAGAAAAATATTTAATAAAAAAATAGGAAACAATAAATTTTGTTCTAACTGATAGCTCAAAATTTAAAAGCCAAAACATTCATGCATTCAATCTTTTTGCTGTGTAGCTGAGGTTTTTTTAAGCTGATGTATAGCTGGTGGGAGACAGAATACAAAAAGTAGAAATATTATATATAAGATGGTTTATCTTTCAGAATTCTGTGTTCTCCTCCACACCGATAGTTATTTATTTTCTAGCACTTCCATTTACAATATTGCTTTTAAACTCACTTCCAAAAGTTAAGCACGGAGAGGAAACTTAATTTCCGGAAGCCAATCACAGAATTGAAGAGGATGCAATCCGCTGCAGAGGTAAATGGAAGTATGCAAATATGTTAGGTAACAGCCAATCGTGCTTTTATGTCAAGAAATATGCAAAAAGGGCAGTCTTATAAGAAGCCAGCTTTATGAAGGCTTACAGAAGTTGATTGTAAGTGCTTATAGAAGGTGTTTAAAACTTTCGTACAATTTGTTTTCAAGACATACGTGTTTCTATGACTTCCAGAAAACGAATGGAAGATTCTGAGCGCTGGGCTGTGGCGCATTGAAGTAGGACAGTCATCACAGATATTGCTCATTTCTTCGGCGTTCATCAATCTGTAATTCCACGTTTATGGAAACAATTCCAAACCACACATACAGTTGTCCGAAGGCCCGTAGGTGGTCGCCCAAGGGTTACAACCCCCGCGGAAGATCGATATATTGCTATTGTAGCAAGCGGAATTGCAGAGCGACCTCCACACGTGTGACATCTATGGTTACAGCGTCCATTGGTAAGGCTATATCTGCAGCTACTGTACGCCGAAGATTACATATGAATGTAATGTATGCCCGGGTACCTCGAGTTTGTGTTCCTCTATCCGTCCAATCAAGAGGGGCACGATTAAAGTGGTGCCGGGAATCTGGCAATTGGACTGTGTCTGACTGGGGTAATGTCATGTTTGCTGATGAGTCAAGATTTGCTCTGGAACCAGATGACAAGCGTATAAGGATATCGCGTAAACAAGGAATACGCAATCAGCCCCAAAACATCACCGAACATCGCGCATTCCAAGGTGGAAGCATTAAGGTAAGGGAAGGGATTTCATTAGGATACCGCACCGACCTGCACATCTTTAAACGGGGTTCTGTGACGGGTGTCCGGTATCGAGATGAAGTCCTTGAACCCATTGCGAAATTGTACGCTTCAGCAGTTGGCCCTGCTTTTGTTTTAATGAACGATAACGCACGTCCCCATAGAGCTGACATCATCGATGACTACCAGGAGAGTTAAGGGATTGCGCGTATGGCATGGCCAGCATATTCTGCCGTCCTTAATCCCATTGAAAATATTTGGGATGCTCTCTGTCGTGCTGTATCTTTACGTTTTCCACCTCCAGCTACTCTTATTGAGCTGGAAACTGCTCTACAAGAAGAATGGCGATTGCTTAATTCTGCGGTGGTTGACCACCTAATTGAAAGCACGGTCAGAAGGTGTAAACTTTGCATACAGATGAGGGGGTCACATACCCTATTAATGTCCTTTTTTTAATTTTATGGTGTTTATTTTACTTTATACATAATTCAGTTTAAGTCTACAGTATGACATTATCTGATAACTTACAAAAATTTAGTATTGTTTTCATTTTTGTATATAATTATTAATTTTGTTTTATGTATAAATATATATGCTACTTTACTGCCAAATTTTGTGTCAATCAAAGCAGTATTTGTTGATTTTTTTGCATTTACATCTTCGTGCTTATCTTTAGGAAGTGAGTGTATTTTCTATTGTATTAAATTACATTTTTATATTCCTTTTATTATATTTGCATGCATGTGTTTGCCTGTCTATCGAATTAATGAATATTATTTATATGCTTTTTCATGTTATTTTGCGTTGTTGTTTTTTATATAAAATACAAATTTTTCAGTTTGGTGCTCATGCTTTAGTTAGTTTAGTGCAAGAACATGGAATCCAACCGTAAGGTGTTAATATCTTCCATAAGACCCTAAATATTTATGTTATATTTTTTTTTCTTAATTTAATATAATCTAAATGAGTTTGAATGTCTGATAGGATAGATTATTAGTTGAGAGTGGGGTATTATAAAATACAATTTACATTTCTGAAAATATCTTAAGTGGTTTTTATAAAAATCTTCAAAATCATCATAGATTTATGTACTATAAATGATTGTAAGGAATTATCCCTTGTCAAAAGAAATAATAATGATTTTGTTATAAAATTATTTTAAAGAAATATGATAAATGGAAGGTAGTATGGAATAGTCAGGTAATATAAAATAGGTAGTTTAAACCATTGGAAAACTAATTGAGATTTCATAAAACATAGATATGCTTAACTATAAACATAAATATATTTAATTCTTTTTACAGTTAATTCTATCTTCTAGTTTTAATTCTATTTACAAAAGCCACAAATATAATCTTTCTCTTCTCCATTATAATCAAAGTGATCCCACAGAAAACAGTTGAAGCATTGAATCTAAATTTCCCTTCGTTGGTCTTTGGAGAATTCCCGGTTACAGAAAATACATTCAGCATTTTTATTTTCTATAATAGATTTCATGACTTCAACATGAAATCTATTGCAAATGATAGATCAGACTGGAATGATTTATTGCTGCACGTCGGGTATAAGGTAAGTACATAGTATACCATAATAACCAACACGTCATATTGGAAAATTTACTTTTAAACTGCATGACAAAGCATCGGGTTTAGAGACAAAACTCAGTTTTTTTAGGCATCTAAAAGAGAGAGAGAGAGAACGACCACAGTATCACAAACTGCAATTATTTTAGTGAACTGAAGTGATCATTTTGGTTCAGGGATAAGTCATGTGCTTACGAATCAGAAGGTACCGAGAACGAATCACCTTTATTGGTGATTCTGGGATCTTCGAACGAAGGCAAGCTTTACGCGATAGTCGTGGCCCCACCTACCCACCTTAAGAGTAATCAAAAGCCGTCACTCCCACTTGATGCAGCAATCAAAGCCTCCACATCCACTTGACGCAACAACTGAAGCCGTCACATCCCCTTGATGCAAAAGCAAAAAATCACACACATGCCATAACAATTATATAATTTGTTCTCCTATCCACCGACTCACTGGTGAGATAGTAGTGTAGCGCGATGGTATCTATATAAGCCAATGACAGCTTCCGAACTGAAATGACCATTTTGGTCTCATGGTATGTTACGTGCTTACGAATGTGAATTTTCCCAGTTCTTTCCACTTCAGTATCATAAGAATCTTTCTTTAGTCGTTCTAGGTTTTCCCACGCATTATATAGCAGCCATAAGCAGAGCCAAAACCTTCATATTCTATATTACCCTATTACACCAGTATTCCCGATTCTCATCTACGTATACCAAAGTTACATTGAACTGTACATTTCGAAAACGTAAAGTCTAACCCTTAAAGTAAACTTTTTTGACGAAGGTGAACCAGAATTTACTATAAATAAGATAGAAATTTAAATTATAATAAACAAAATATAAATCATATATTTTTATATTTATTTGTTGTTTATCCTTGTGTATATCTGTGTTGCTATAGCTTTGCTATTAAATACAATCTTTCATAAAGTGGTAAAATTTTCATACTTCAATAATCCTGAAGTACATTATTTGAAAATATTTTTTAATAATTCTATTACATTGCATAAATTAAAGATTGTAGAGACCAGCTGTCGGCAATCCATGGTTCGTGAGACACATGCGACTCTTCAGACTTCCAGCTATATGACTTATACCGCTTTTTTTGCATACATAAGTTTAGAAGCACTTTTAAAAATGAGCAAAGACATACACATAAACCCCAACTGGAGTGACAAAAACACATTCAGTATTTTGAATCATGTTTAAGGGTTAATAAAAAGAGTTAACAAGAGAGACACATATGAAGGAACAATAAAAGTAAAATATAATTATGAGTGAGAACATGAAATTTCTAATGCAGTGCTTCTCAACCTTCAGTATTTGCAACCCAATACTCAATCATAACTTTCATCTTGGCCCCCCATCCACACAATAACAATGCATTGAATTCAATAATACTATACCTTGACACTGAAGCTACAATACGACTTTAACCTCTTAAATGCCACAGGCGTATGGAAGTGTCCCACTCAACAAAAGTGATATAAGGATGGATATATACGTCTTCCGAACTTCGATTTTTTTTTCTGCGCACTATTATTCATAATATTATTCTGAAGGCTTTAGAATGTAATCAAAGGACCTTGACAGTGTTTGCGAAGGATTGAATGAAGGAGTGTTTGCGTAAATTAATAATTTTTGCTTAAATGTTTAGTTTTCAACTTTTCAAAAGGCTTACGCCCCCCTCGTAGGGTTATCACGCTCCCCTAGGGGAGCACTCCCCACATTTTGAGAAACGCTGTTCTAATGGTATTATTCATAGAAACATTTTTTCACAACGCTTGGAATCTTAATTACAACATTATAGTATCTCGTCATTGGTTATTCCTGCATTGATCAACAGAAATAGAAATATATTTGAATATTCTTAATTTTGAAAGGAATGGAAAATGTTACTCTGTTAAAAAGATCTATTTAAATAATATAATCTTAATTGGAGTGCTACAGTTATGATCGGAACTGCTACTGGAGGCTCCCCTTCCCCTCCTATGCATGCGTATGTGGTTCTTTATATAAATTACTCTTGTGCAAATGGTTCTTTGATACCTTAATTATCTAGTTTTCCTTACAACTTGATTCTTCTCTCCAAAAGTGTGCCAACTACTCGTATAGACATTGGGCTTTACGTATCCGACAACGTTTGGAACCGCAAAATTGTAAAATCCTACAAACGAATATATTGTTTCTTAATATTTTGTGCCACTTAGATTAAAATGCAAGAATAAAATTATATTAAAACTATTTTTACAATAAAAAATTACTTAAATTCAGCATTTTGGCAAAAAATAAACATAGAATTACCTATTTTCAAAGCATTCTCTTTTTATAGAAAATGCATCCAATCTATCCATGTCTATATATAGCGCAGACCTCTGTACAGAGCCAAAACTAAAATTTTTGAGGTGCCGTGGGTAGCCTAGTGGTTAAAGCATCGGACGCCAAACCGGAAGGCCTGGGATCGATGCCCGATTTCACCAAATACCCTTGGAGTACACACGGAGTATGTGCTCGTTAAATCAACGGGTCCGAAAGTCTTGTGGGTAGTCGTAGCAGTAACTATGGGTGCAGGAAGCTAGAGAACATTTTCCTCCCCTCTAGTTACATGCCAAAAGTGTGGAAGTGGAGATAGGTGGTGTCGCCATCTATCGTGTATGAACCGAGCCAAATCGTACTGTCACCTGCTAACGACAGGCGTACACCTAGACCCTTGCCACGATGAATTTCGTGGGCCTCGATCTGACACCGTCAGACAGGTGGTATTAGAAACAACACACTAAAATTTTGGAATTGTATAATTTAGAAATGGATTTATCCATACTTTAGTATATCATAGTGGAGAAATTTTAACAAAAAAACACCGTAAGTATTTTAATTAGCAATAACTCTGAAAGTAATGTGAATCTTTCAAAACTCCTAGTTCAGTCTCTATGGAGCAGAATTAGCCAGATATAAGGAAAATATTATTATTATAGAAACATTTTTCATAAAAGTAGAATGTTTTGAAAATTGGTAACTCTAACTTCATTTTTTGTCAAATATTCATTTAAATAGTTTTTCACTTTAATAATATTCTTAAAACAATTTTATATGTATATTCTAATCTAAGTGACACTAAATATTGAGAAAAATATTCGTTTGTACGCTTTTGCAAAAGCTCGGTTTCGAACATAGTGGAATACCTTAAAATCGAAAAACGAAGGAACATTGATGAACAATTTTACAAGAGATGTTTTCATAAAACACATATTTGTTAATTATTAGTAACATGAGTTTTTTATCTGATCAGATACAGTTAAGTTTATGATTAAAGTAAACTAAAACAGGAGCTTATATTTAAATTTGTATACTCGGTTAAGAAACATGATGCGACTTAATTTATATCCTAAGCAAAAAGTTCCACTTCAAAAATACCGCTTGGAAAAATTTCTTACAAATTCTTAAAACATGGTAAAATCCCCCAGGGAAGAACAGAAAGTGTTTTACAGATAAAAATTGAAAACACTTCAGGAAAGTAAATAAAATATTTCTAAAAAGTGGCATTTCCTTGAAGTTTAAAATCAAATTTCATTTTTTAGTCTGTAGAAAGTGTACAAACCCATAAATCTAAGCAAGAGCAATAAAAGAGAATTTTTTTCTCATGTAAGAGGATTTTAAATGCTTCTTAAGGCATTAAAACATTAATATAACACAAATTCTGTTGTAGTTTGGCTTAGATAATTCTCTCTTTTCCTGTTTATATTCCTAAAAGGCGTCGGTAAACTATTTAAAGGAAAATAAAAAAAGTCTCGCTATTAAATAAGCGGACAATAAGCGAAAGTTAATTAATTATTTATATCATATAATAAAAAATATATGCATTTTTCTAGAATGAACTGAATAAAATTTTAACAAACAATGTTTGTTTATTTGCAACTATTGACTTCTTTTTATATTTCGAAATAAAAACATTTATATATTTCTACGAATTTTCAGCAATTAGTACTTAAAATAATGTAAACCATTTATGTTTGCGGATGTTTAATGCTTTAATATTAATTTCTAATACATTTATTTTTTCTAAAAAACTATAATATTTGCACAAGCAACACCGTCCCTTACATTATGATGGCATTTCAAAGGAGACGGCGAAATATTAAAGATATAGCCAATTGGCATCATTTTTGCCGACCAAGTTTGGTGATTTGGTGACCTTATCATATGGCTATCATATGGATGCTTCTGAAAATTACTGGAGAAATCTATTACCATCACTATCTATAACCTAAGCGAGTTTCTCGAGAAGGACCTGGAATGCAGCCATGCAGGCAATAAAAAGCAGTCACTCGTTAAAACTGAGTCCATATTACGTCGGCTGCTCAAGAGAACGAGCGGTTGCTTGCAAATATTCTTTAACATTACATTCCTTTTTTTATAAGCTGATAGCTGTGTTTGGACGCTGTAGAAAGTGTAAAACACTTCTGGGAATTATTGTGAGGATATTTTAGAGCTGTATCCTGCATTTTAAAGATTTTTTTTCTAATGTGGCTGCGTATTGGTTTTTTTTTTACCTTTTCATACCTAGTTCATTCCCCAGGAGCTGGTATCACTTTTTAGTGCGGCACCGTATAGGAGACACCAATTGCCGCAAATAATTTTGATACCCAGTTTCCTCCCCAGATGGAGGCACCTGAACTCTGACGATGCGAAATTGAACTTAGGAATTTAATTTTGCCGAGAGCACTCAAGCCAAACGGGCACTTCAAGGGATTTTTTACATGCCGCACAATTATACGACAAGGCCGCTGTTTTTCCACAATAAACTTTCATCTCTCTCAAAGAACTTTTTTAAACTTTCAGACTGGAATCATAACATCCGGAAATCTTGATCTACGTAACAATATCGTAAGTAAAATTATAATCGAAATGTAGTATTTCAAGGCTAATAAGATTCAATTGAAACGTTGTACCCATGCAAATGCAACCAAAATAATCTTAATTTACATACATATTTTATCTTAATGGCATATTTGATGCATGGTCGATAATTTTTTAAAGAAAAATAACATTTTGATTTTGCATGAAATCCAACGCATTTTTGCTTAAAATTCCTCTACAAACAAAGGACGTAGCTACCACCATATCAATGATCCGGGTCACCTACACTTCAGGGGCTCCAAATTGTCTTAGAGGAAAATCGTAAAATGTTAAGGGGCTCCAGAAAAGTGTCTCCAAGGAACTTTGATACAGGGTCCCTTGGGGCTAGCTACGCAATTGCTAAGCACACAAATCTTATTCCTTGTTTAAAATCTAAACTTTCACATTATTATAATAAATTTAATTGAAATGACAGTAAGTTCTAATGTGTGTTCAGTATTTAATAGGCAAATTATACTAATGAAATGAACAAATTGAAATAAAGCAAATGTTGATTAGAAACTACCTGTTCCTTTAGAGTTTTAATACTTAAAGTTACATTCCCATCGACAACTGAAAGTGACAAAATGTAAACGACATACTGAGTTTCCTCTCATTATTCCATAAGTCGTACGATTTTTTATAAACGGAAATATATATATTTACTAGCCATTGCAGCTATTTTCCCTTTAAATATGTTTTCAAAAACCCGATCAGATGCGATCACATCAGAAATAAGGCAAGAAAATATAGTATTCTTGAGTTACTTCTTATTTTGAAATACAGTGGAGCCTCTATTTAACGAGGTCGCTAACCCCCCTCCCCCCGAACAAAAGTTCGTTATAGGAAAATTTCGTTAAATAGAGACTCAACCTTTAAATTCCTTTAAGAATCACATGAAACAAATTTTAAATTCATAACCACTATATTTTATATAAAAGTATTAATCACTAACTTTTTCTTGAAAATTGATATCTATTAATTTTATATATCTTAACCATCAAAAAGAATTCAGCAAAGATAACAAGAGGGAAAATAAAGACATTGTCTAGGAATAGAATGTATTTTCAACTTTAAAAAATAATTTTACATTAAAACTAATGATTTTTTTTAACGATACTTTCTAATTTTAAATCTGCAAGCAGTTTTAAGCATACATTATTTTATAACCAGTGATTTTAAGCTAACACACCAAATGCGTCCTGAAGTTTAATTGCTGATAAAATATGTTTTATTTGAGTTTTTGTTTTAAAGGCTGTGGCCATTTCATTGCTCTATGTGTATTTGGTACTTGGTAATACCAGTTCAAGGTCATTGATCACCATAAAATGTGTTAAAAGAGAATAATTTGAAAAATGTCCTCAAATATTTTAAAATAGCGATAAGAAAATCGCATTACAAAAGAAATAGTTCGTTATATGGAAAATGCACTTCGCTATTTGGAGTTTATTTTACATAGAAATAAGTGAAATGTTCTTGATTCCAGGAAAAATTTCGTAAAATAGAGAAATTTCTAAAATGGAGGTTTATTATATTGAAATTCAACTGAATATAAATGCAAATTGATAAATAGACAGCTCCATGAATACATACTCCCATATCTCAGGTTTTGCCAAAAAGTAAAATTTTTTTTTAGTACTTTCGGGGCAAGTCAAATTTTTAGAAGATATCAGTACGTTTAGCTACTTAAAAATTCACTTTTGACTAATAATGAATGAATGGATTATGAAATTTGATGCACATTTTTCAAAGTAGTTAGTGGAAGTTGAAAAACCACAAAATGTATGAATCACAGCAGAAAACAAATATTTGTTATAAATTTGAAAAAAAAATCAAGTTAATATTTCAGTTCTTCTAGGTGAATATTTTTTCTTCCAAATTAAAACATTAAATAACATAACCTAATTTTAACCTAATAGTAGCTGGATCGCGTAGTAGGTTGTGCGCTGTCTTTGTGCAGCCAAATTTGCATGTTCGATCCCGGCCCAAGTCGGTGGATTTTCATGATGCAAAAAATTAACAGCGTCCCTGTCGTATGATTATGCGGCAAGTAAAAAATCTCTGGAGTGCCTTTTCATCTTAGATGCTCAGGCAAAATGAGCAATGATTCGCATCGTTAGAGCTCAGATGCCTCTCTCTGGGGAGAAAACTGGGCGTCAAAGTTAGATTGGGGCAATTGGTATCTACTTTTATGGTGTCACATTGAAAAGGGATACCAGTTCCCGGAGAATGCACTAGGTCTGCAATGGTAATTACCAATCAGCATCCCCATTAGAAAGAAACAAGAATTCAACGTAGGAAGTGATCAAAAATAATCTTAATTTATGATATTACTAATTTTTTAGTGAATTTTAAGACAAACTAAATGAACTGGTAAAAATATAGAATTTATAGATCTTATCGTACTAAAAAATTCAAATTCAGAAAATTCATTAGTAAAAACCAATACGTCTTAAAATTTAGTAAATGTATTGACAAACTTCGCAAGAGTAGAATAATCAAATTAAAAATTGCTGAAAACTTTTCCGGATGTAAAAAAATTGAATAATTGTAGGAACCAACTAAATCTAGTACAGTGGTTAGTAACACTGGGTCTGGATGAAGAAGTTGAAGGCATGGATGCTTGTAAATGTATATCGTCTTTGCGGCATGGGGGGTACTCTAAATAGCCTGACCACCTCCAGGGTTCTCGCTCAAAATTTGGTTATAACCGAGCTGAATCGCTCTGTCCCCGGTATGGTGCTCAAAGCTACGGTTAACGACAGACGTACATCTGGCCGTTTGTCACGATGAATTTAATGGACCTTGATCTGACACTGTCAGTCAGGTGGCATTAGAAGCAACAACAGGAAAATGCATCTTGATAAACAATTTTCAAACTATGTTTTTTAGAAATTCTGTCTCATTAAAATATAGTTAGAAAACGAAAAATATAATAAGTAGTAAAAAATAGGTGATTCAAATCGAAGTACTTTAATTCGTTAGTAGATTAATAATAATTTGAAAAGCAGTTGCAATTGATACTTTGTTTATTTTTTGCCTTAGCGCAAACTAAGTAAGTGAATAAGTAAAGTAAAATAAAATGATGCCAAGCTTAACTTATGATGTTTCAAAGGTTAAATGCGGATGTAACTTATATTCAGAGTATCATTTGTTTGAAATTCTCCTGATTAAAGTGTCTTCTTGGCAACAGAATTGGCAATAAATGTGGTTGAAAATTTTATTGACAAAAATATACATCTTTGAAAAACTCCACAAAAGGTTTAACGTGATATTTCTACGAGAAAACTCTAAAATTCCCTATAAGGGTCTTTCTTCCGATAAATGGACGATGCAGGGAAAAGTTTGAGATTTACTGAGCATTTTCATTAACCCAATGCAATGTTGTAACTATCAATTGGTTTTGCTTTGTGAGATTTGAATTCATGTGTAGTGGTTTTAAGAGTTAAAACTTTTCCTATAAACTAAATTTGTTGTAATTATACACAGGCTACAGAATAAACTACAACTGACTCCAAAAGAGCCTGCTTGTTAGATTCGTGGACATTTCCTACATTTGAAAGATAATCCACCACATAACAACATAGATTTAAATAATTTCACATATTTTCTAGTTTTAATTGAAGTCTTATCTCAGCTAAACTTGAATATACTTTTTTGGTATTTTTAGATTGGTTTACTTGAGATTTTCTACTAATCCTTTTCCCGGACAATCTTGCTCGTGCATCCTTAATAGCCTTAAATCCACGAATTAATCCTTTTCTAATGTATTCTGATTGATAAAGTTTGATAATCTATAAGCATCTTCTCTTGTAATCTTTATAATTTAGTTTAAACAGTAATATATATTTGCATGAACCACAGTTAATTGACAAAGTGTTTAACATCTAAAAGTAAAACCAGAATTTAGTTGAGGGAAATGCTTGTAAAAGTTCACTGCAAACTTATTAATATGGAACCGTCTTTATTTATTTAACACTAGGTTTTCCAAGATATCCAGAAATTAAAAAAATAAAGAAAGAAAGAAGCTTTTTTACGTGTTTTCTTAAAATTTAAAACAAGAATATTGATTGCATAAACTCTACTCGAAAGACCTCCTTACACTTCATATTTTCTAAGACCATTCCTCTTATTTGAAAAGCAATACTTCCATTCCCTTTAAAGAAATCTACTCGTATAAATGAAAGAATCGATTAAATATATATAAAGTCACAAGCTTCCGCAGTAATACACCATGAAACTGCTCCCAGAAGTAAGTTCGAGAACTAGAAAGATTCTAATTTAAATAAATGTATGAAAAAAGTTATCTTTCACACTTTGAATGTCAAGAGAAATCCAAGTAATTAGATTACTACAAACAAACGAGAAAGTTGGGAAAGACAAATAACCAATTCTTGTAAAACATTATACGATTTCGGGGGAAAAAAGTTTTCTGTGAAATAGCAAATGAAGAAAAATATTGGCCGCGGTGAGAACGATTTGTCGGATTTCCAATTGGATAAAGTGAAGACACGATGCGAGAAATGATAAAGTGTTTTCGGTCTTTTTTCACAATTGTAAAAAAATATTCTGCAGGAGTTTCCGAAAGGAAGAAAGAATGGAACACATGTAAATACGATGTAAGAAGTGAATTTACTAACATTAAATTAG
>BMAO01028803.1:0-26197 GCA_019973975.1 Trichonephila clavata
GTTTATATACGCCGGAGTCACTTAGAGGTTAAAGTCGCATTGTAGCTTTAGCGTTAAAGAATAGTATTGTTGAATTCAATATATTGTTATTGTATGGAGGGGGGGGGGCGCGATGAAAATTATTATTGAATATTGGGTCGTGAATGTTGAAAGTTTGAGAAGCACTGATGTACGGTACTAACGTACCATACTATTTCCTAAAATGAATGTATAGAATCCGCGTGAAATACGTTTAACACTTAAACGCTTCAGACGAAATATCGATTACCATGAAATAACACAACAGTCCCAAAAACTAGTACGCATTTTTTTCTCTTAACACAAAACGAAAACCACTTAAGGTATCCAAATACTTGCGCCGACTTTTTTTAAAAAAAATGGAGGTATGAGGATTTTTTGTGGTTTTTAGATATGTTTAGTATATTTCAAGAAAAATATAGTAAGACTAAAAGGGAAAAATAAATTATTATTAATAAAATGGGTAAACATTTACAAAACATAACATGAACGCGGCCCATTTGGCACTAAAAGTTTATGAACAAATTTTCAATTCTGATGTGTAGCTATGTCATTCATTTTTGGAATGACCTTCAGGATAAGAGATATTTTAATTTTCACAAAAATTAGAGCACTTTATCTTAGTTATTATATGAAATTGCTAAAAAAACAATGATTAAATTAACATAAGGGACTGTAAATTCTGTAATAAAACAATGATTGATAAATCTGGAGGATCTGGTCTGAGAGTTAAACACTTCTATTATTATACAGAACATATACAAAAAATTTCAGTTGATTATTTTCAAAATTTTTTTAGCAATTGCTGGCCCTGTTTGAACATTTTCAAAAAAGCACATTTCGAGTAAAACGCGTTTTAAAGTATGACATCTTGCTCACAGTATTGTCATCTGCTTTTACTAAAACACTTGAAGTTTTTGTTCTACCGAACGGAAAATAATGAACTTAGTATTTTCATAAAGCTAATAAAATGGCCTATAAATAAAATCATAATAAAAGTTTGTCAATTTTTGAAAAAATTCTCAATTTTAGGGTAGTCGGATACCTGAACAGAAAAGATTTTTTTCTAGGAAAAAGAAAAGACAGAAAACACCAGCCATGCAGTCGAGATTTAACAGGGGTGTTTGAGAATGTTTATGTACTATTGGACTGTCTACTGTATCATCGGAAGAATTCGTTTAAGTAGATAATGATAATGTGTGTGCAACCCCAATTATGGCAGACGAAGACGTTTTGGAGTTTGTTCAAAGCTCAAATAATATAATTGATCAGATTCTGATTACAAAAATGAAATGAATAATGCAACTCCTGTTCCTGTCTTCCGAAATGTGGTACGTCATGAAAAGTATGGGCAGTTATTTAGACTCACATTCCAATGGTGAAATGAATAACAAAATGGACGACATGGAAGAATTTGTTGATAAAAAGCCAATGTAAAGAAAATGATCAGATAATTTTCCGAAAACTCGATAAATGCTTTATTTTTCAAAAACTTGAAAATTTTGAGTTAAACTTCATTAAGTTCTTGTGAATATTTTAATCTAATTTATTTTTATACAATACATACACATGGAAATAAAATGTAAATAAACTTAATTTTGTTGAATATGTGTTGTTTTTGTAATATCTTTTAACACGAAAAAATATTTCAGTCCCCCTCAGTTTTCTGTTAAACAATTTTCACTTAAAATGCCATTGCTATTGATTTGGCATCCTTTCTCGGAGTTCCACGGTACTTTGACTAACAAAAATATATTGTAAAAACAATAAAAGAAAATTAAACACCTTTGACTGTTGAGACGCAGGTAAACCCGCAAAAAGGAATAAAATATCATGTGGTTAAAAACAGTTACACCTATTCCACTTTTAATTCAATTTAACCAATCATTTTGTCATCTAGCTAAATGCCCAATCCAATAGTTGCCAGTTCTGAAGGATCTATACGCGGCTCTACTAACCCCTTGAGGACTCTTTAAGGAAAATATTTTATTCAACCAACTTACACCGAGTGAAGCAAGCGTGATTATGCAAACTAAGTATATTATATAAGTTATTAAAAAAATGAAGTTAAGTGGAAATGTGCGATTTATAGCAATAATTAAAAGTGCAGCACTCATTCTTTTAAAAAAAATATCCTGGTACTCACCCCTGATATTAGAAATGTTCATTTGGAAAATAGCAGAAAATACAACAAAAGACGAAATAGTAGCTTGAAGGCGATGAAAGTGGTTACATTTTTAAGGAAATGGAATTAAAATCGTTTGAAATTAATAGGGTTACCGAGGAAAATAGACCACTAAAAACTCTAATATCCGTTATCCCCATGGCAACCACATTACCACAAGATCGCCCATCTTGGCGAATATAAACAATAACTTGGAGCGTAGCACTCCTATATCAAATTAGCACCCCAAGAGTTACTCATTCTGATAAATAGGTTGACGATATACATATATATATATGCCCAGTGGTCGAGCGGTAGCGTATTGCGCTTCCCAACGCAGGTCTGGGTTTTAAGGGAAGAAGTTTGACGATATTCCTGACATCCAACGAAACGCGAGACGAGGCTTTTGAACTTCATCCCAAAAGAAGCCTTCTTACAATATTTACTGGACACGTATAGCGGATCTCAGGGATGCATAGTTGTTGGAGGTGACTATTTCGAAGGGCAGTAAGGTAAGTTTCGTTAATATTTCATCTACTTTAATGTTACAGGACTATTCACTGAACTTTCTTGTCAGAGGATGTAATTAAAAACAGCAGCATTTATATTATGCCACATTGTAGTCTAAATAACATCAAAAATCGAATTCAAGACTCCGCTGAACACGAAGCTCATGATTCTAACCAATAACCTACTATATTTCTTAATGTTACTGAGCATGGATGAAATAGTAGTTTACCATCACTAACTAAATATCAACTTTAAATTGTAACATTAAGCAAAAGAAGTTTATCTTAAAAATAGCTTAAAAAGATTTAAGTAAACGTTCAGCTTTAGAAACAATGTTTTAATGGATGCTCAGCAAATTAACAATTTGCGTTTTAAAGTAAGAATTCTGTTAAAAAAGAATTAAAAATACACGAGACAAAGTAATTAGCGATAAAACATTTTACTTAGCTTAAAAAATCGAAAAGCAACCAAACTGTAAAACTGATTTCGATTAAACAAAAATAAAAATGCAACAGTTAAAATGTAACAATGAAGATTGTTTATGTAAACAATTAAATTTTCAGGTAGATTTCAATTAAAAAAATAGAAATACTATTAATATTCTACGAAGCACAGTAATGTGTGGAAACAGTAATTCAGCAATTAATAAAGAAATGGTAGCAATTAAATGTCTGTTATTTAAACAAACCAGTGCCTAAATAAATTTTTCATTTTCATGTAACATACATGGAATTTTTAAATCCCCCCCTCTCTTTATATATGTATGTAAAGAAGAGATAAAAAAAAGCTATATTTAATATTATTTGCTATGTGCTACAATTCAGCCAAAGAATTTGTATTTGGGTCCAGAATCTGGCAATAACTTGTTTATTGTGCAGAGGTTCAGAGCGAGCTAATTTTATGTAAGTTTCATTTTCCTAGTAATGAATAGATTAAGATTTTAAACAGAAAGGGAGGAGGTTGTCTATAACCACAAAATTGGTCATTAAGTCCCTTTTAAATAAATTATTTTTATATATAAGAGCTGTCCTAAATCAGTAGCGTTTATAATACTGCAGCATTCATATTTTTAAAATTCCAACATCTGGTTTTCAGGTTTCATTTATTTTTAATATTCAACTGATTTCTGTCTTTTTAGTAGAGAATTATTAACTCAAAATATATATATTTTTCTAACCTTCCCTATACACATACATGGGGGAAGGTTGGTACCATAAAACTAGTTATACCCACTTATTCAGTAGTAAGTCCAAAATTTATTTTTGACTCGCTGGGTTTCTTTTTCAGTTTTTGCTTGATGGTATTTCTTTTCTTTCTTCGAAATATTTAATGCATTGTCTTATGATATGTGTGTTTACTTTTTATTACTTATTCTTACATGCTTTTAGATGTATTTTTTTTATTTTTTCATTCACATACATATACATATAAATTCAAACGAATGCGAATAGTAGAATACTGGCCAGCTACAATGAAAATTTTAAAGTAAGCGATTGAATTCTAAAAATAAATACAATTATAATATAATTCACGATAACAAAACTTCAGTCTATGAATTATTCAATTCTTTTTTTATTAGAAAACAATAACTGTGTTCAATAATTGCGTTGCTGTTACTTCATCTTGAAATCCGGATATGATAATCCAAAACTAAACCAAAAAAATTTCAAAAATAATTTGAATATGTATGTTTTACTTTTTCATTGTTCTTTTATACTTTAATAATTATACATTCCCAGAGATAATTGTAATCCAAACTATTATTTTTTTAATTTTAAATCATTTTCAGGAAACTTGCTGCTAAGGGCACTTTTTGTAAACATCCGTAAGTCTGAAAGTTTTTCATCATCTTTCATTCCACCAAGTCGTATAAGAATGATGGATGACATGGAGGCTGAAAAAAAAAGGAAGTTGAATAGGATTCCAGCCAACTATGCAACAGTTGTAAAAAAGTTAAATGCTGCACTCAGAAATGTATCTGATTTCCATTTATAATGCTCACATTTGACAATGCACTCAATGCTACATGTTTCCACCAAGTATTTTTTCAGAAGTATTTTTTCAACACTGAAAATATTGTTGTGATGATTTGGAAATGGTAGGTATACGATAATAGATGATGCACTAAGATTAAGAATCGTACAGGCTTTGAATGACTCTTCAAAGTTGGAAATAATTTTAATAACTTAAGGTATCCGACTACTTGCAACAGCTTTTTTTAAAAGAAATGGAGATATGGGGATTTTTTGTTGTTGTTGTAAGCTTTGCTTAGTACATTTTAAGAAAAATGTGCTAAAATAAAGAAGAGAAATAGAAATTATTAATACTAAAAAGGGAAGAAATGAGCAAAAATTTGCAAAAAAAAATAACATAAATGGGGCCCATTCTGTTACCGAAGGTGTATGAACAAATTTTCAATTTTTCAATTCTAATGTGTTGCTTTCTTATTCAAGTTTGAAATAACTTTCAGAATAAGCGATATTTTAGTTTTTACAAAAACTAGAGCACTTTATCTTAGCTGTTATAAGAAATTGTTTTTAAAAAAAACTGTGGTTATATTCACATATGGGACTGTAAATTTTGTAATAAAACAGTGACTGATAAATCTGGAGGTTAAAACACTTTTACTATTATACAGAACATACACAAAAAAATTTCAGTTACTTATTTTCAAATCTTTTTCAGCAATCGCTGTCTCCGTTTGAGAATTAAAAAAAAACACACATTTCGAGTAAAACGCGTTTTAAAGTATGACATCTTGCATAAAGTAATGGCATCTGCTTTTACTGAAACACTTGTAATTTTTGTTCTAGTGAACGGATAATAATAAACTTGGTGTTTTTATAAAGATGATAAGACGCGGCTTATAAAATTAAATCATAAAAAATTTGTCATTTTTTGGCAAAATTCACAATTTTAGGGAAGTCGGATACCTTAACAGAGGACTTTTCAAAACGAGAAAAAAAAAGTTATATTATATGTATTATTCATTTTGTTTATATTCTTCAAATACTAATTAAAAGAAATAAATTGGAAGATTAAAAAAAGGAATTAAATTTAAATTTGATATTACATTTATTTTTGTCGATTATCTAACATTTTTATTTTGCTAGCCGGCTGGGTGGCGTAGTTGGCTTGGCACTGGCCTTGTACGCCCAAGTTTGCGTGTTCAACCCCGGCCCATGTCGGTAGATTTTCATGTTGCAAAAAAATCGACAGCGTCTATGTCGTGTGATTATGCGACTTGTTAAAGATCGCTTAAATGTCTGTTTGGCCTGTATGCTCTCGGCAAAATTAAATCCCTAATACAGTTTCGCATCGCCAAAACTCAGGTGCCTTTCTCTGGGGAGAAAACTGGGCATCAAAGTTACATTGTGGCAACTGATATCCACTTATATGGAGCCTTACTAAAAAGGTGATAGCAACTCCCGGGGAATGTACAAAGGTCTGCAATGATAATTTACAATCCACAGCCCTCAAAAAAGGTAAAAAAAAATTCACTTTTCTAAGTACATTGATTATAGAGATTCGTTAGTGAACAGACTTAAACTCTTATTTCATTTATTAATGTACTTTTATTAAAAAAAATAAGAAATATATATTGAAAAAAGGATAACGAGAGAGAGAGAGAGAGAGAGCTCTGCGCGTTGCTTTATTTAATGGAGATTTTTTTATCAGTTCATGGTGATACACTTTTGAGGAATTTTCCTTACTAAATGGATTGTATAGACAGGCAAAAGTTTTCTAAGGCTATTTTTTAACTTCAAAAATGGTTTTGTACGGCTCTAATTTTAAAATTAAAATAATTTGCGCTAAGAGACAAACATTTCTGTTAATAAACCAACACTTTGCAGGCCATTTGCAAAAATACCCGAGAACTATCATGCCTCCTCCAAAAATTCGGTATGTATATACATATATATATTCTCATCTCTTTTTTACATGGTTTTGAAAATAACAGAATCGAAGAAAAAGTATTTTTCTCACGTCTGATTTAATTTAACACGATCAAGAATCACTGTTACGTGAAAGAAAGAGAAAGAAATTCAGTCATTTAAGTCCTTGTTTAATTTCCGAGACTTTTAATTTGAGGTTAAAAGTCCAAAATCAATTTGATCTGGAGACTTTTTGAGTTGATATTGAGAATTGCGTATAATCTACTTGCAAAACCAAAACCAATACAAAAAAAATAAATAAAGTAAAGTAACAGATTTTTCTGAATAAAAAAAAAACTCTGTACTACAAAATATATCGGAAAGCACCTCAACTTCTCATAGCGTCATTACCAGACGGAAATTAGTATGTATTGGATTATTCCATAAATATTGGCCGCAATTCCATATGGGTAACTTCTACAAATCGTTCAGACCGGTACAGTAGTGATGCCCTACCAACCACCCTACAAAGTGTAGTGGAAAAGTTCACACACTATATAAATGCCATTCGGGCACTGGAAACATTTAAAGACGCGGATGAAGCAACGTGTCGTTGCGAATCGTGATTCAGCACGTTCCGGCTTTGACATTCTGCACTACAACAGTGACCAAAGTCACCAAATCATAGGGTGTGGGCACGACAAGTGAACGGACAGTCCGTAGATTGTTCACCAAGCCGTCGAAGCCGCAAGTCCTCCCGTAAGGTTGGTAGAAGGGGATGAGAGATGGGGGCCCTTGACCACCCCCGGATGTTCCCCCATAAATAAAACGACCTCGCAATGTACCTACCGTACTGTCACCTGCATGGCGCTCAAGGCTACGGCTAACGACAGGCGTACAATCTCTCCTTTGCCATGATGAATTTCGTGGCCCTCGTTCTGGCACATGCCAATCAGATGGCAATAGTAACATCATTTCACTTTGCATAGCATTTAGAACAGGGGTAGTTAACCAAAATGACCTCGTAAGCCACTACGGAAAAACATTATAATCCCTTTGGCCGCATGCAAACATATATATCTTTGTATTAGAGATTTGGACCCATTACAAAACATTTATTGGAGTGAAAATTTAAAAACAGAATGAATTATTATTATTGTTTTCCTTGTTTTTCAGGTATGCAAACATAGATTAATTTAATAATATTAATGCAATGATCACAAATAATATTTAATTTATTTAATAGTGAGATATTTGTTTCTGAATTCTTTCACTTAGTTTTTGCAAGGTGATCTCAAAATGTGTGTATTTGTTAATCTTAATTGATGTTGCAAGTTTTCCTCCGTTAAGTTTAAGCGCGATTTATGTTCGATAAATTTCCTTTTTCGAAAGAAAAAAAAAGTAAAGAAAAGATTCGCAGTAACAGGAGCAAAGTGATAAAATCAAAACAGTTATGGAATTTGTTTACAAAAAAGAAAAAAAAAGTTGTTTTTTGTTGTTAAGTTATAATGAATCTCGCGGGCCGCAAAATTAGTCAAGGCGGACTACATGCGCCCCCGGGCTGGCCAACCCTGTTTTAGAACTTGGAATGCAGCCTTCTTCTACTATACAAATCGTATACTAGTTGAAGGATTTTTATTTTACGCTGTTTCTTGGCGAGCATTCTTATCGTATAAATTAAATTAAGGGACATTTATATATACATACCTCTGAGACATAACAAATATTTTATATAGTTTCCTGCTTCCATTTCTTAATATTTTTTGCATACGAAATTTTAGGTAAGCACTTGTGTGTGAATTTATATTTGCTCTTCTTAAGTGTATCCTTAACCATTTCCCTTTATAAAATACTCTTTCCCGTTAGCTAAACTGTTTAACAGCTAACTGTTTGTATTATAGGTGCAAATTTTCTAGGGAAGTTTTTTTCAATCATGGTTTGTATTCTTCAGTTTTTTTTTTTTTTTTTTTTTTTTTTTTTTGCTCTATCATGTATAAATTTTCTGCTGAAAGGGAAGGTTAGAATCATGTGAAGCAAACTTAACCCTACTTCACTGCCCTAAATCAGTGATAACTGTAGAAAATATGCTAGTTTCCCATTTTGTTCAATTAACTATTTAACTTTTCTTCATATATTTTTTTTTTTGGTTCTAGATTTCAGAATTTAAACCTTTCTCTAATTTGAGATATATTTAATTTACCTATCCTTTATTTTATTTTATATAGTATATATTTGTGTGTGTGTAAAAGTAATTGTGAGCTAAAAGTATGACATGAGTCAACAGCTAAAAATGAAGCATGGCCAAATTGGAAATTTCTGCCAAAAGTTAGCAGAGTATATTGGTTGAAAAATCTGAATTAGCATCGCAATACAACTGACAAGAGATTTAACCGCAAAAGATTTTGCAATTTTGAATCGCACTCAAAAGAAAAGATGACACCCTTCTCCCAGCTTCCGCACCACATGGAATTTAAGTTGTAGTTCCATTAAAGTGTTCTATTTTTATTATATTGAACAATGTGGCATTAGTACAGTGATTCCCAAAGTGGTTTGTGGCCGCGGTAGCCGAGTGGTCTAGGCATCGGATCGTGGCTAGTATGTCATGAGTTCGATCCCAGTACCACTGAAGACCCGCCGTATAGGGGAGCGATGCACGTTAAATCTGTCGAGAGCTCAAACGTCCTCCCGTTGGTGTGGTGTGGTAGTTACGAGAGGGGGTGCCAGCTCAGGTGTCGTCCGCGTCACTTGACCATGGTTCAAAATTACGCGGACCGTCCCCAAAAGCCCTCGAGTAGCTGAACAGTGGGACGTTAATATTCACTCACTCACTCACCCAAAGTGGTCTATATCGACCCCCAGGGGTCTATGATGATCTGTAAGGGATCCACGTCAGCTAAAAAATAATTTGAGGGTCCATGTCGCGCGATAGTGGATCTCAATAAACCAGATCGAGACTTTAATTTTAAAAGAAAATTTAATCAAATGGAAATCGAATTTTATCTATTTAAAACATTTATTTATTAAATTTAATGAAGTTAATTTGCAGTTATAAAGTGCCAGCATAAATTTTTTTAAAGCAAATACCACAATTTCAGCCTTTTTTGCCAGAATTAAGGTAAAGAAGTACAATACTGGACGTCGCAAATTTTCCCAGTTTCTCAAGTGGCCATCGACTATCTGCCAGGAAAAAGAACGTTTCAACCTACATTCAAGATTTGAGTGCCCTTTATTCAGATTTTGAAACCAGATTTGAGAATGCTATGGTAATACCAATGTAGACAATGAATTCATATGGTCACATTGAAAAAAGACAAATGTCCTATTACAAGAGGAACTGATCGAATCTCCCTTAGATGAGTACTTTTTGGATCATTTTCTTTAGATGAGTACGGGTGTCACAATCTCGAGGTGCCCTAGTGATCTTTTTCTTTTTCTAAGGGGTTTACTGTCTTTGGTAAACACAGGTGTCATGACCCCGAGGTACCCTAGTAATCCTTCTCTATTATCGACCTTCTTGTCATACATTTTCTCCTTTCTTTCTTTTCCAATTCAGACCACAGATTAAACATATAATAAATATTCGTGTTTAAAATTGAGTTTGGTGCAGCTTAGCCAAAAAATTGGCTCTTGTGCCATAAAACTCAACATTCACTCACTCAGGAGCTGATCGGAATAGGCAGTAACGGAGATTTTAAGTTAAGAAAAGAATGCCAGCAAAACTTTGGCTTTAAAAAGACATACCTTTCACATTTATCTCGAATTATGGAGAATTGTGAGAAAGTTTTTAATTGCCTTTCCTAGTTAAAAGGAATTTCAACTCGGTTGACAATCTCAACAAAAAAAAAGGCACTACAAACTAAGGAGATTTATGGTTAAACCAGGCAAGATCGATGGCAAATATTGAAATTTTGTTTTTGAAGAATCCGGACGCACATCCCTCACACTATAAGTATTTGTTTGTTGATTAGTTATTTTATGTATTAATGAAATTTTAATTTGATTAGCTTATGTGTGCTTCTTAAGTTTTAAACACTATACTTCACTATTGTTAGAAATTTAAATCTTTTAATATAAGTAGCTCTATACAGCTGTCAAAAAACATTTAAGTTGATAAAATTGCAAAAATTCAACATTAGATAAGCAGAGTTCTATTCAAAACAAAAAACATAGCAAGGGTCTATGAGACGAAAAGTTTGGGAACCTCTGCTTTAATAGAATCAATCGTAATGATTCTACCTGAATAGGTGTGAAATTAGAAAGATTAACTCCCTCATAAGGTACTTTCTAAAAATTAATTTTAGTGCATAAATTTAAAGAATTTCTTTTTCAGACTGTACTTTGGATTATCAATATCACTCGAGTCAATAATCGGATACTATCAAACTAATTAATATAAGCATAAAAATGTCGAGATTTTCACTAGAAATCGACACCATTCTTTTTCCATTCGTAAATAAAACCTTCAATTCTTCTCTCAACCGGTATTGGGGCCGAGAAACAGCGGCTGAAAAGAAACCCTCAACGAAAACAAAATAATTGCGAATCCAAATCTTTTAATTAAAATTGCCGATGCTCACTGAAGAATTCTAATTACGGAAAATCAACGCTTTCTCTCTGTTTCTCTAAATTATTCTAATTCTGCCGCTTCCGGTATTGAAGGGATTTTTTCCCTTCTCTCTCTTCCTCTCTTCTAATGAATTTTTTTTCCACCCTCTGATACTTTCTAATTTCAACAAAGATATGTTAGGGGAGAGAGAATTGTACGTAAAGGCGTGAATTTGGGAAGGTGTTGTTTTGTTTCTTTGTTTCGATACACATTTACAGTTAAGATTTTTTTTTTTACAATGGGGTCTTTTAACAATTGAGATGGAAGAAATGTAAAATAATATGAGAAAAAAGAAGATTATTGGAGAAAAATAATTTGATTTTCTTATAAGTTTAGTGTGAGATTGTTCAGATTTATATTTTTTCTAAAATTATTTTACTAGCCTTCACCGGAAGAAAGTCAGATAATTACTTTACGACAATATTTCCCAAACTTTTGACGTATGTGTACCCCCTCTATAATTTTTGTAACGCTCAGTACCCTTCGTCAAAAAAGTGGATGTAATTTAATAACAATCAAAATACAGTTGGACCTCTCTTAAAGAAGTCGTTATATCCCGAAAAAAAGTTCGTTATGGGAAAGATTCGTTTTATAGAGGATGATCTTTCAATACACTTGATAAACTACATAAACAAATTTCGAATTCATAAACACTATACATTTAAAGAAGTAATTTTTCACACCTTTTTGTAAGTTATTATTTATTTTATGTATCTTACCCATCAAAAAAAGAAAGAGAGAAAGAAAGAAAACGGCAAGGAAACCAAGAAAAAAGAATGTCGAGGAATATGCTGTATTTTCATCATTAAGAAAATAATTTTATTTTAAAATTCATGAATTTTAAGGACATTTTCTAATTTAAAGCATACAAGTAATTTTAAGCACAAACTCTGATATACCAAAGATAATTAATGCGGGGAAATTTTTTAAAGTTTTACTTGGCTATTAAATTATATATTCAGGCAATGTTAAGAAGAAGTATGTCACGATCATTATTACCGGCACACTTCATAAATTAAAATTATTGCCAAGGAGCAAGGATAACGCTCGAGCATTTTAATTTCCACATCTCATGACGTAAGAGTTTTTAAGGGTAGTTTGCTTTTAGCCTTAAGCGATCATTTTTTTTTTTGTTTACCCAAAATGCTTTTAAAAAAGGCACATTTTTAAAATTTTTTTAACAGGAGTGGCCAACCCATGTGACCTCGTGGGCCACTTCGGAAAAATATTATATAAAAATATATATCTTTACACACACACTAGACTTAGACTCATTGCAGGCATTAATTGGAAAAAAATTAAAACTGATTGACATATTATTGTCGTTTTCATTGTTTTACATTGACACAAACATAGATAATGCAATAATAATAATGCAATGATCAAATAATGTTTAATTTATTTAATTAATGAGATAGTTGTTTCTCTCAACTCTTTCACTTCGTTTTTGCAAGTCGATCTGAATGTATACAGGAATGTCTTAAGGCATGCGCCAACTGGGCCCAGGGCTTCGACCTCAGTGGGAGCCTCATCTCATTCTCTATTGAGCCTTAATAAGATCAAGATTTGAATAATTGTTTTTGAATAATTTGTTACTTCCGGTTTTTTTTTTCAAAAAACTGGGAATTTCAGACTATATATCAGCTGGCAAGACTATTATTAAGTGATGACTGTCGTCCATACACTATCATTACTCATTATGTCAACGAGCGATCAAAATTGTTTTGAAAATACTCAAATATAATCGAAATAATGAATTTATATATTAATTAGGATTTAAATCTCAAATGCACGCATTCACATTGATTGACAAATTTCTAGACTAAGAATTTTCCAAGGAGTCACTATTGGAGTTGATATCGAATACATGCTTCAAGCTTCTCACCATTAAATTTATCATTTGTTTGATATAGTTGTTACTGTTGATTGAAGTTGTTTGTTTTTGAATAATATTCGTCTAGGACAGAGGTCGCTAACCTAACGTCTACAAGTGTCATTGCACTAGTAAGATATTTCAAATGCGCTGTTTACTAGTACGTTGTGTACTATCTTATTTCGGACTTTCTGATTGAAGTTGTAACTATTTAAAATTATGTAACTTTCTAAGAAGAAATCATGTCTTTTATTGTTAGAATATTATAAATTTGATTAAAAAGTTTCAAAAAAAAAAGTGTTATTAAGATATGTTTTTTTTTTTTTAAATTATATTTTATTCGAATAAAAGTTTAAGCGTTCTTTTTAGAACAACTCTCATTCAAACAAAAGATCTTTTGTATGTGTTCAGCAATCGATAGAGTTTATGAACCTTATTTTTTGAAAAACAAAACCCATCGTGAGTGTCAGGGAAGTCTTAAGGCTTCTTGAGGCTCCTAAGCCCCTACGTAAAAGTCGGCTCTGGGACCCTACACAAATGTAGACCCAACATATGACTCTTAAAAGTAAACGGTACATAACATAAGTTGTCAAATACTCGTACAAATAATAACTCGAAACAAATGTGTATGATTTACAATAGCACAAACCGGCTCGACCGACTGCCGTCATTTGACAGAATAAGTGCTGATGGTAGGCCTAGGTGACGGTAGCCTAGGATGGTAGCCTATACATGGACGTTGGTCATCACATGTAGCCAGTTGACATATCGTCCAAAATTCCCAGTTTTTCGGAGAATACAACCGGAAGTAACACTTGACCATAGAAATTATTCGAATCATGATCTTATTAAGGCTGAATCGAGAACGAGACGAGGCCCCCATTGTGACATCGGCCCGGGCCCAGTTGGTCCACGCCTTAAGACGTCCCTGGTGAGTGCGTGTTTATTAACGCCGCACTACAAAGCAACACAAGGGGTATTGGCGTCGGGCCACCTAATTTTGAGCCTCGGTCAAGTGAAGAGATCAACACCTGAGTTGACCCCTTCCTCTCCAAACTATGTCTTTACTTCAACGGGAGGCCATTGATCTATACCATACTTAACGTATATCAACCCCTCTGCACGGCAGTTCTTCAGTGGCATTAGGGCTCACTGCACACCGGCTACGACCATCGTGCCCACAACCACTCAGTTATCAGGTCTACATCATACAAAAATAAAATGACTGTAATAGTCCCAGATTCCTTTTCGTAACATGAGTACTATTAGCAAAATGTGAAATTTTACATTGTGTAGAATGGCTTGGTTTCCATGCAAAGCTTTGTAATACATAGAACAAAGATAAAATTAAGCTTTTGAGAAAATATATATTTTACTTAATTTAAGCTAATTTTTCAATGTCATTCTTATCATTAGGCAGTTTAACGATTCTGAAACTGGAACATCATGAAATATTTAGAGTGTTTTATACATTTCCGAAGAATTTTATACAGGCCCCCAGGGGCGGAGGGGTAGCGTACCGCGCTTCCACAGGTCCGGGTTCTGTCCTCGGGCTGGGCAAGGTCAACTCAGCCTTTCAACCCTTTAATGGGTCGATAAATGAGTACCAAGTTTGCTTGGGAACTAAACACTGGGGGTTTTGCTTCTGACTGACCACCTGATCGGGACATCTGCTCATGCACCTCAGCGCCCAATGGTCACGCATACTGAGATCGGCACAGTAGGCTTTCCTCCTCATGGGCTGTTGCGCCACTGAATTTAGTTTAAGTTTTTGTAGCATATCAAAGATATAAAATATTTAACAGTAATGAATCAAATTAATACTTCGTGAGTATTGTTATATTAATATTAAGAATTCCCCTTTTTTTGGTAAAATTTTAATATTCGTAATCTGCAAATACAAATTAAACAACTGAAAATGGTTCCTACAAAAAGTTTCTTTCTCTTTCTGTACATTTAACTATTTTAGATTTGTTATGGATTGAGTAATTCTGAATTAATTAATGGTATTATGGTCTGAAAGAGATGGTTTTTGACAATTTAGAACTTTTTAGAAAACTTTAAGTAAACTTTTCACAACAACCTATATATAGCCAAGACCTGGTGATGTGGGTAGCCTTGTGGTTACAGCATCGGACTCCAGACTGGAGGGCCTGGTTTCGATGCCCAATGCTACCAAATACCTTTCGAGTACACGCGCAGTACGTGCTCACCAAGAGGTCTCAAGGGTGGTCCGAAAGTTTTGGGGCGATCACAGAAGAAACCACTGATACAGGGGTGTGGAGAATATTTCCTTCCAGTTACATGCCTAAGTTGTGGAGGTGGTGATAGGTGGTGTCGCCATCTATCGTGTAGAAGTCCAACCTGTCTCAGGCTCAGTCAACCGTCATTCCTTTCCTTCGGGAAGGACACGACAACAACAAAAATCTGGAGGTTCCTGATTTAAAAACAACTCTTCAATTCAACCTTGGTTATTCTATTCTTAGCTTACTCTTGGGATTTTGCAAAATATGTTAACAAAAAAAATTCTTAAATTTGAAATGCTTTTATATAAGAAATGCAGTTAATTTCAATTCAAAATGTGGTTCCTACCTGCATAGTAGCAACAAGTAGTTGAACATTTTGATCATTGTTTCTTCTATATTACATTTTATGCGTTTTACTTTTTCGCACGCTTTTTTCCCAGTACAGCCTTTTAAACTTTACCGAGACAATATATGTCTCAATATATAACGCTTAGAGGAATCACATAAAATACAGAAAAATAAACAGATTTTTTTATTCTTTGTCTACAAACATTTCCTACCTTATAGAAAGATACATGTTATAAAATGTCTGCCTTTTTTCACGCTTTGCACTAAACATATACATTATTGAGAATTACGCCTAATAATTCGCGATTCTAAAGAAAATAAATAACGCCTTAGTAGTTCAAATGGAGAATAATTTTTTCACCTCCGGTTAAAATAAATCCGTACTTTAATTTTATTCGGAAAGTGCATATGAAATAAATATGTTACGTATAAATTATACTATTTTACCAACATAAGAATACATTTACCTATGTATCCTTTTGATCTGTTCATAAAACATTTATTTCTAAGAATTTATTTTTAAATTTAAAAAGTGTTAACAAGATGTTTTTACATTGAATTGTGTGTATACTCTATAATTCAGAACTTTTTTTTTTTGTTTGAAAAACGAAACTCTGTTTTGTAATCAGACATTGAAATTATTAGCAAATATGTAAAAGATATACTATGTTGTTGTAGAATTTGCTTTAGTGTATGTTTACAAAACTGATAAAAACTTAGTAAGTAGTTTTAAGCATTTTTTAAACTAAGCAATAAGTTCTTATCCGAGTTGTTGTTTATCGTAAGCAATATTTAAGAGCTTATGATTCACTACAATAAATAAAACCAAAATTTTCCGAAATGCAAAAATGAATTAAGAAATGAAATACAGTTCAATTTCCTGGTATATTTCAAATATTTTTATCGTCTTTACTTGTGCTAACATGACACAATAGCTATTGTCAATTGACTTCACGATTTAAATCTGTTGTAATCGTAAGGAAGATACTTTAATAGATATTTAATTCTTTTAACTTTTAACCTACGCCGTAAGGATGATGAAGTCCTCAAAGTATTATAATAAATTTTTGTTTTGGAAAATATTACAGCAAAGTTAATATTAAAAAATTATGGTGAATCTCAAAACATGATTATATAAAGGATTAAATGGGTAGGTTACGTTGTCAGAATGGACGAAGACCGCACCACTAAAAAAGTCTTCAATGCCCAACCAATTGACACACGACAAAAGGACAGGTCAAATCTTAGATCAAATGATTGCCGAGAAAAAGATCTCTTAGTTTTGAGAACTAATAATCGGAGAGCACTTCTCGAGAAGGCCAAGGCTACATACTGGGCTGCCGAGCCACTGAGGAAGGAAGAAAAACATGATTAAATTTGTGGCTAACTTAACGCATAATTTAAAAGGTTATTTCAACTTGTTAAAATAGAAATATATAGTTTTTCTTTTCCTTTTTTTGTTTATCACTGTTCCCAAAAAAGCTATATTAGAAACATACGAGATGAGACACACACAAAAAAACGAGACTGGTCCAATAAATCATTGTACTCACAGAATCAGTTCTCCGTGACATTATCACCTTCAACTTCTGCTTTCATTGAAACACTTCTGCTTTCGGTACTGCCATTGTTGGTAATAGTTCTGGAACGAGGTTTTTGAAAGGCGGATTCTACATGGAGATTCTACATGTTTGCCTGAACCTCTTCAACTGAGGTAACATGGGTTCCCTTTAAGCAAGACTAAATTGTAGGAAATAAAAATAAAGTCCTATTGGGCCAAATCAGGTAAATAAGAAGGATGCCCTATCATAGTAATGTTTTTGCTGATCAGAAACTGCTTAACAAATAGGCCATGCGAGTGGATGTATTGTCTTGGAGCCAACAGAAATCCATCACTTCCCATTTCTAACCTTTTTTCCCTAATTTTTCGAAGTCTTTTTCGTTCTTCAATGTAGTTAGTGTTGATTGTCTGACCACTGATGTGAGTGGGAACCCACTCATATCACGAATTTTGGCAATGTTTTGGTCTCTAATCGCTGACCTTGGGCGTCCAGCTGTTCCATCATCTTCGACACTGTCCCTTCCCCCTGAATACCTCTTATACCATTCACACATATTTGCGCGAGACAAAGTTTCATTTCCAGCCTCGGTTAATATTTAAAATGTTTTCATGGCTGATTTCTTAAGTTTTACAAGAAACTTGACAATGATTCTCTCTCGACATTTTCCCGGCAGAATGCAGTTGCACGTTTTCACTCAATGACGTAGTACTCCCAAATGTCATGTTCAATTAAGGCGAAACTGGTCACATGGCTAGAGAAGGGATGTGGGATGACGCCATCAAAACAGTTGTTGCCAACTCCATTCATTTTCCAAGCTGCACACTTAACCTCGGTTTTTTTTCGTGTGTCACACCTTGTGTTTGAAAAATGTGCTATTTGCTTAAAAATCAAAATATGTTTTTCTTTCTTTTTAATGGGGCTGCGGATTGTGGTATATACCATTGTAGACCTAGTACATTTCCCGGGAGTTAGTATCACTTTTTGGGAAGGCACCAAATAGGTGAATATTAAATGCCATAATGTAATCTGACGCCTTGTTTCCTCTCCAAAGGGGGTTTCCTCCCTGAGTTCCCTGAATATGCGAAATTCTACGAGGAATTTAATTTTATAGAGAGCACCCAAGCCAGACAGGCATTCTATGGATCCTTAACTTGCCGCATAATCATACGACATGGACACTGTCGATTTTTGTACATCGTGAAAATCTACCGACTTGGGGTGGGGTAGGACCCTCAAACTTGGGAGTACCAGTACAGCGCCAAACCAACTACTTCACCCTGCCCGTTAAAAAGCAAAACATAAATTAACAAATTACAACATAAAGAAAAGTACAAATTTCAGTCAAAATAGCTTAAAAAGGCAAGGAGTGTATTTAATAAAAATTGTATTAATTGCTAATGCAAAAATAATAATAATAATAATAATAATATCAAATTAAGAAATGAAGTATAAATGAAAAAAAAATAGTCTAATAGACACCTTAGTTTCTTTTACTTTTAAAAGAAACAAGATATCAATCATTGGCATGGCCAAGTAATTTTAGCGCGTTTTTCACATGTTATATTTTACAATAATGCAACTAATGAACTTTTTACTAACAAAAAGTAGTACGATACTTAAAAAAAAAAAATTAAAACTTTTTTTAAAAAATTATTAAATTTAAATATGATTCGGCTCATCTAGGGCACAAATGCGACCAAATGCCGAAAACCCGAGGTCAATCGGTTAATTATTGGCTGAGAAAAAGGTACGACAAAATATGGAACGAAGACCAAGACGAAATTTGCGTCCTAATAGCGCTTTTTTTAGACTATGTGAAAAACGCGCTAAAAATATGTATATTCTCTTTTATGTTCTTATTGCACGGAATGAGAGGAAATATTTTTGGAGAAAAAAAAGGGAAAACCCGTTTTTTAACGGTCTCTTTTATTGTTATATAACTCACAAGCATACACAGCTATCAAAAAGAAATATAGGCAAAAATGGAAAAAAGCATAGAGATAAAAGTGAAGCTACGTAGCATGAAAATAAGTAAATATAAGACACGCATAAAGTTGTCCCACTGGTTAAGTGAACATTCCCTCACTTTTTACTCATAAATTTTTTTCATACTGAAAAAACTGTTTTTAACATGAGTTTTTTTTTACAATATTGCCATTAAATTAATTTTCAAGTGCAAGTTTAATTTTCATTTTTTAAAAAATTCATTCATTTAAGGTATCCGACTACCCTAAAGTGAATTTTGCCAACAATTGACAATTTTTTTATGATTTTATTGCACAAGCCATCTTAACAGCTTTATAAAAATACCAAGTTTATTGTTTTCCATTCACAAGAACAAAAACTACAAGTGTTTTAGTAAAAGCAGATGCACTACTTTGAGCAAGATGTCTTACATTAAAACCCATTTTACTCGAAATGGGTTTTTTTGAAAATATTTAACTGAATTTTTTTTATGTTCTGTATAATAATATAGAAGTGTTTTAACTGTCAGATTTATCAATTCCTGCTTTATTACAAAATTTACAGTCCCTTCTGTTAATATGATCACTGTTTTTTTATGCAATTTCATATAATAACTAATATAAAGTGTTATAGTTTTTGTAAAAATTAAAACATCTCTTATCTCGAAGGTCATTTTAAAAATGAATAGCAAAGCAACACATAACAATTGAAAATTTGTTCATAAACTTTTGTACAGAATGGGCTCCATTTATGTAATTTTTTGTCAATTTTTACCAATTTTTTCCCATTTTAGTAATAATAATTTTTTTTTAAACATTTATAAACCCCGTGCACCACCGAACGTATAACACGGGGGTAAACAACACAGACAGAAGAAAGGATTACAACACAAACATCCATGCCTTCTCCGGGATTCGAACCCAGTCCCTGCGGCACCGCAGTCAGCTTCACTGACCACTATACCGGATGGGCGGCGTAATAATAATTTCTTTTTCTTTTTTTAACTTAAGCATATTTTTCTTAACACGTACTAAAGAAACCTAAAAACTACCAAAAATATCTCAAAATCACCACTTTTTATTAAAAAAAAAGTTTTAGCAAGTAGTTGCGGATCGCTTAACTTAAACCAGCCCAGTTTTTCTTAAATTTTTATAGCAGATTCTTAATATTACAGAACAATTTTAAATTTAAAAAAAAATGTTTCTTATATATAATATAATTTTTACAAATGACGATGCAAAAAAAAATCTCGTTTGGTGGGAAAATGAAAATGATACATCATCGTCGTCTTTTTAGGAGCAATTTCTAATTTGATATATTAAATAAATCTAAAAACTACACTAATTAGATCTAATTTATCTAATAAGTATAATTACATACCAACTGTAATTACCCTTCAACAAACTAGCCAGTTCTACAATACAATATTGAAACTATAGTCTTTTTTCCCACTTGGGCGTAACCCCGATAGCATGTCAGTTTAATGTACCAACCACCTTGATAGATTCCTACAGACTTCTACTATTATACCTTATATACATTTGATTTACATTTATTAGGTTGTACTAACCAATGTATGTCATAATCTTATCTTTCTTGACTATAAGATTGAATGAAGGCCGTTATAGTTTATTTGCATGGTAATTTTTTTTTTTTTTACTCAAAGGATAAAATTGATTATAAGGATAGTAATACTAGGTTAGATGCTGTAAATTATACTGACATAATGATGGACAGAGGAAGATAAATACGTGCTCAAAACGAGCCGACAAAGCCTGGGCTTGGTCATTACTTCAGGTGGGTACGACACTTTGTTAGACTGACAAATTTTAATGCCCCAAGTCTGTGCTAGCCCACACAGATTTCATGCATTAAAATTGCTTATTGGAGGAACTGATAAGAAAACATATTGAATATGACGATGTAAATTTTCCTGAAATATTCTGTATTCATTCTCAACATCTTACGCTTATTAAGGTATCCGACTTCTTGCAACATCTTGCGACACGTAGTGGAACAAGAGCGCTATTAGGACGCAAATTTCATCTTCGTCTTCGTTCCATATTTTGTCGTACCTTTTTCTCAGCCAATAAGCAACCAATTGACCTCGGGTTTTCGGCATTGGGTCGCATTTGTGCCCTAGATGAGCCGAATTATATTTAAATTTTCCCATAGTTTTCCCGAATTTTCCTACAAATTTTCCTGAATTTCGCTAGTTTATAACAAAATTTTCTCAAATTTTACCTAGTAAATTCATTCTTTGCAAAAAGCTTTTTTTAAAAAAATCTACCTGCATTTTGGAGGAAATCTTCACAAAAAAAGTTCAGAAAACATGTATAAAAAGCTCTGATTTTACTTTTTTAATTTAATTCTTTTTTTAGACAGTAAAGTGATAAGATATATAGTGTGAAGCGAAAATAGTTTTTTTGAAAACTAAAAGTGATAAAGTAATAAGATATACAGTGTTTTTTTTAAACTAAAAGTGTGAAATTTTTTTTTGAAAACTGAAAGTGAGGAAAGTTTTTTTGAAACCTGAAAATACGAAGAAAAAGAACGTTGACTGGAAAAAGTGAAAGTAAAGCAGACCGTGAAGAACATCAACATAGACGAGCAGAACGGTTACGTTCTCCAATAAATCCACGTGACAATGTTGCAAATAGAACGAGAGAATGCAAACCCCCGTAGATCAGATCCTCAACTACGAGCAGAAGAACGACAGAGAGATCATGACAGACACGCAAGACAAAGTTCATTAGTTTCATTATTGTAAAATACAACATTTGAAAAATGCGCTAAAATTATTTGGCCATGCCAATGATTCATATCTTGTTTTTAAAGAAAATTGAGATATGGATAATTTTTTTGTGGTTTTTAGATTTGTTTAGTACATTTTAAGAAAAATATGCTAAAATTAAGACGAGAAAAGGATAATTAGTATTACTAAAATGGGAAAAAATGGATAAAAATTTACAAAAAATAACATAAACGAGGCCCATTCTGTATCAAAAGTTTATGATCAAATTTTCCATTTTTTCAATTCTGATGTGTTGCTATGTTATTCATTTTGAAATGACCTTCAGGATAAGAGATATTTTAATTTTTACAAAAACTAGAGCACTTCATCACAGTTATTATATGGAATTGTTTAAAAAAAAACAGTGATTATATTAACATAAGGGACTGTAAATTTTGTATTAAAACAGTGATTGATAAATCGGAAGTTTAAAACACTTCTACTATTATGCAGAACATACACAAAAAAATTTCAGTTATTTATTCTTAATACCTTTTTAGCAATCGTTGTTTTGAGCATTCTAAAAAAAACACACATTTCGAGTATGACATCTTGCTTAAAGTAATGGCTTTTGCTTTTACTAAAACACTTGTAATTTTTGTTCTACTGAACGGAAAATAATAAACTTGGTATATTTATAAAGCTAATAAGATGCTCTATAAAATAAACCCATAAAAAAAATTCAATTTTTGTCAAAATCCACAGTTTTAGGATAGTCGTATACCTTAATTAAGAACAACATGCAAAGGGAAAGCTAAAGGATCCAACTGAAAGGGAAAAAACTTACAATAAAAGATAAAAAAAACATTACAAAATTAAAATAGCTAAATGAGCACTTTATTACAACTGGATGCCAAAGAACATAGTGATCTTTATTGGTCAATTTATCGAGATGAAATAAAAAATACATGTGTTACTCTCAAACGAATACAATACCAACATATAGAATTGCATGGTCAATGTATTCACTTATATCTCACTTTTGCTTTCATTTTTAACTCATTTTTACTCAAACATATACTTTCGCACTTCTCAGTGCAAAAGTAAAAAACCTAGATACAGATAGTACCGATAAAGTAAATTAGTTACAGTAATACATTAACAAATTCTTATGGCAGAGTTCAACAAAGTTCTAAGTCACCAATTTCATCCTATATTTATCTATATTATTTTTCTGGAAAAAAATTTAGAAAAGAAATTACAGTTATAAACAATATAAAAATTTCAGTACTAAAATTAATATGCAAAAATCTGAATCAACATAAAGCAAAAGAAACAACAAATAATCTGCTTAATAATCAGTAACATGTTACGCGTATAAAATACGAAATCTATTTATGAGATATAAGCACATTTTGATAAAAGAATACACACACACGAATATGCCATAATTTATTTATTCAATACGTATAACAAAAAAAAAAGTTCACTCAAAATTTACATATATATAAGCAAATTTTCTAGAAGAATCAATATTTAAAACACTATAAATGTTAACTTTATATATGCTAAGAGAACAAATGTATTAAATTATGCATGTGAAACTTGGTTCATGTCTCGAACAGATGAGAACATGATAAGTATCTACGAAAGGAAGATTTTAAGATTTATTTTTGGAGGAATTCAGGAAAACGGAACGTGGTGAAGGAGATTAAATTCGAGCTCTATCAATCATATAATGAATCTGACATTGTTAACTTTATCAAAATACAACGAATTAAATGGCAGGTCACGTTGTCGGAATGAACGAAGACCGCACCACTAAAAAAGTCTTCAATGTTCAACCAATTGGCACTCGAAGAAAGGGGAGGCCAAATCTTAGATGGGATTGATGACCCAGAAAAAGATCTAGTACTGAGAACTAAGACTGGAGACCTCTAACAGGAAGAAGGCTGTTCTGGAAAAGGCTTATTGAGAAGGCCAAGGTCCACCCTGGGCTGTAGAGCCACTGAGGAAGGAAGGAAAACAACAAATAAGAATAAGCATTAAGTGTTTAAGCTACTTAAGTATTATACCACCGACCAATTTCATCGTACCAAAAAGACGTCGCCCCATGCTGCGATATACAGCCTTTTGTGGTAACCATGCATTTTCATACACAGTAAGAAAACGATATCAGCATTTGGCGACATTTTTTAATTGGCACACATTGTCTTTTTTTAATTTTGTTTGGCAAAATTGGTCAACGGTACCTTACTTAAGTACCGTTTTTAACTATTGAAGAAATCAAATATAGTAGAACGTCGTTTATCCGAATCAATTAGAACCGGGATGGTTCGGATACGCGATTATTCGGATAACCGAAAACCGAATGCGATCCATGCAGTATATGAAACCGGACACTATATGAATATTGAAAATCATCATATGCAGGAAACGTGCTTGAAGAAAAAGCAAAATGTTGCAATTTTACCTTTATTGCAGAAAATAATCACTTATTTTTCGCTGTACCATTGTACACCTTCGTTTTTTCTCTGCAAGGTCACTAATTCTCTTGGTTCTGATATTTGACGCTCCGGATAATAAATGTTCGGATAAACGATGTTCTACTGTACTTTTATTGCCTAATAACCTAATCAGGGGCGTAGCTACAGTAGTATCAGTCGTATCAATGATATGGGCCCCCAAGCTACAGGGGCACCAACATGTATAACTACAGTACCACTAATAGGGCTTTCATCTCTAAAAAAGGGCCCAAAGGAGTATTGATATGGAACCTACTTGGAACCAGCTACGCTAGTGTATATCATTAAATTTTAAGAAAAATCAAGTATCTCAAATCTTTACACATTTTATATGTAGAACGCATTAAACTTAGCTTAAATTTAACATAATTACTTAATTGTAATAATCTAATTATACCACAATATATTTCAAATTAATTAGTTAAGTCATACATTATACAATAACCCAATTATTAATTATGTTGAAGGTATAGCTAATTATGCTCCATGAGGCTTATTTCAATGGTATTAGTACTAAACATCAGTGAAATTGCTGTGCAGTACATTATTACACAAATTAATAGAATTTTTCTCATTTGGTGATGTTTTGGTTCATATTAAAATAACAACAATACACACACACACACAGAGAAAAGAAGAATTCTTCAAAACTTCGAGTTATAAATGAATCATGTTTTCGTAATAATATGAATATAATAATATTCGATTCAAATTAAATTAATACCACTTTCTTAAGATAATATTAAGTTACTTAACACAAATATTTTCCTCATTATATTCAATTATCATTACTACCATAACTGCATTAAAACTAATTAATTTGCTTAACCACAACAAATTTCCTTATGATTTTCTTAATCATATAACAATTGTGTGTTATTAATCGTATAAAATTTTTCCTACTTAGGTTTGAAAACGTAAACACTAAAATCATCAAGGCATTACAAAACCTTTTTGTTTAATTAAGATGCAATAATTAAAAAAAGGGCTGAAGTTTTAAAAAAAAAGGAAAAATGTTCACAATTCTGCTCTTACAAAACATAATCTATTTTTTCCTTTCCAACCCTTTTACAAAAATGATTTCAAACGTTTTCTTTCCCATTACCTCTAAATGAAAGAAAATGTTTTAATTTTCATCCTTTTTTTACGTAGCTGTGCATTTATCATTGGAAACAAATTATCAGAGTGAAAACAGAGAAGGAAAGGAAAAAGAAGGATAATTTCAACGAATTTATTATGCCTCCTTTTTACGTAAAACATTAATTAAAAGTACAATTCACTTAATTGGGTTGAGAAGTAGAAAAACTTCCCTTTGAGAAAAAGATATTCTCGACAGTAAAAAAAATGGAAGCAGAGAATGTCTTATCTCGAATTTGGGATTTATCAGAGATTAAAAAGCTGTGAATTGATTAAAATAATTTTTTTTCCTTGTAAAATTTTGTTGGAAATTTTAACCAGAAAAAGCGTTTCGTTCTCTTAAGAAATACATGCAAATCAAAAAGAAGGGAAAACTTGGTGAATTTAGGAAAGGAATAAAGTTTTAGTGCTATGAATTGTTTTAAAGTGAACTGTCGCAATTTAGCATAAAGTTGAAGAAAAAAGATATGTATACTTTTTTAAACAGTTATACAGACATAAAAAAGGATTAAGTGTATGATTATCGTTAGACCAAAATAAATAAAAAATAAAGGTACTTACGTATTATCGCAACAAACACTAATTCTATTAATAACTCGCCAAGTTGGCAACTGCGATTTCCTATGTGTGGTAA
>BMAO01028804.1:0-25482 GCA_019973975.1 Trichonephila clavata
AACAATTATTATTACAAATACACCAAATAAAGGAATTTAAGAAATTCTTCTAAAACCTTAACGGCCACCGTGTATATATATATATATATATTCTCTCACAACCAGTGCGTTAAATTATCCGAACGTATATATACGTCTTTCTGATATACGATTATTTACTTTGTAACATTAAAACAATTCCGAAGGTTTTAGAATGCAATAATATGACATTGGCAGTGTTTTCGAAGGATTTACTTGTTCAGAGAAAAATTTGCTTATTTATGTCCATTATTTTCCCTCCAATATACCGAATATGAGTTTCTATGCGAAGAACGGAGATGCTTTTTTTTTATTGAGAACATTTATAAACCTTCTGGCTCCACAAAACATCCAATGGGGCTTACAGAAGTAAGCGAGATGCACACATCACAAAGGAATTTAAAGTCATGTGTGTGTGTGTGTGTGTGTGTGTGTGTGTGGTGTGAAGGATCACAATACAAACATCCATGCCGTCTCCGGGATCCGAACCCATGTCATAAGGCACCGTAGTCAATTAACCCCCATACCGGATGGGCGACAAACGGTTGCACTGGAGAGCGAATCGTATAACTTTCAATCGGTACTTAGTGAGTTACTAGATTTTCATGAACGAACTATGTTATATTTACTAATAAATTTTCATTGCAATTTTGAAAATTTTTTAAAGATGTGTAGGGCTATTTTTCTTTGGCAATATATATAATGACTTTTGACCTTAGAAAAGTAAATTTCATTTTCTTTTTCTTTATTTTAATAAACTAAAATAATTACTTATGAAAGTGTATTAATTAAAAAACAAAAACAACTAATTTATAGACAGTTATACTTAGTAAACAAATGAAAATAAATAATCTTCTTTTAATAGGAATAATCAAATTGATAAAATGCCTCAATTCTGAAATATACAATAATACTCAAACTCATAATGAATGTAAAACGTAAGTATTCGAAGGACAACAATAAAATTATTTCACTAAATTAAATAAAAAGCAAAATCATTTTAAAATCTGAATATAGTTCTTTTTCTACACTCACTTTCAACTTAATTCAAAGCAAATTTCGCCCCAAAGTCTCAACATAAAAAAAAATAAAGTGGAAAGTAATCGCTGAATTTAAAATGTTGTCAATAAAATTAGATATGTTGTGATTTATTAAGTTTTAATAAATAAAAAAATTAAGTTTAAATATATTTCATACATAAGATCTTAATTCTGCACATTTATTAGGATGCGTTATTTATTCATACAGTTAGTGAAAATAGTTTAAGTTTCTTGTGATAACTATTGAAACAATTTCAGCTGAATTTTTGAAATTTCTAAGAAGTTTTTAAATACTTTAAATTTTGTTTCAACTCAATAAAAAACATTATTATTTGATTCTAATGGATATTTTAGAATGTACATTTTGCTAAGATATAAACAAGACAAATTTTCTTCACATATTTTATTCTATATTCGTTCAAAAGATTCGAATACACAAGTATATTCACAGAATTAAAATTTAAAGTAGACTATCTCAGTAAATCAAAGTTTACAATGTATTTTTTGTTAGCTAAAGATAAATGCAAGCCATATACAGCCAACATAATCTGAACAAAATGTCATTAGAAGCATTAACCAATTCAACCAGGGCTTTTTCGACCGAAACTATTTTCGTTTCTTTTCAACTACAAAAATTATATGGGTTTAATTCCGGTTTTCATTCCGCCAAAAATAACGGTTTTCGGTTCTGTTCCGAAAGAATATTTTTATTTTATGCGCATTGTGATCTATATTAATAAAAATGTATTTATATGGTTGAGACATGTATTGATGATAATTATATGGTTTACATAAAAATTATGGTTAAAATAAAAAAATTTTGATGTCATGACTATACAGGTACAATATGACTGAAGATATATCGAACTGAAATACACCAAAATTTTATTCGGTTAGTTCCAAAGTTTTGTAACCGATCAATATAACGTCCCCCCCCCTGGTTTTAGGTTCAGTTTCAGTTCAAAGCCCTGAATTACAACGCTTCAAAATATCAATACAATCTATAGTATGAAAGTACCATACGTACTATCGCAACAACTCCAACGGTCAAGATAACTCGCAAGTGGCAACCCGATTTCGCATGAACCATACACGCTGAATTGGCAACCATGTGCTTCATTTCATATAATGAAGCAAATACAGTTGCGTACTTTAGAATAATTTTCTGAAAATAATATTTTTCACACACAATAACATTTTTCGAAAAATAAAAAAATGATACTCACCACAAGGTCCTCGGGATCCTACAACAACGTATTGCGCTTTGTTACAAGCAGCAACTCTCATTTCGCATTCATTAAGATATGTTACGCCATCTGTGCCACATATGGAGGATTCGACCTATAATAAAGGCAATATTTTATCACTATATGTAGCTTTACAGTTCATTAATTCTTAATCTACGTAAGTGTTAAAATTAAGCAATGCTTAAAAATAAATTATGTACATGAAATCTTGATCACATAATAGGAAATTAATTTCCATGATTATAGCGACATATGACCCGTCCCTTCAGAAGAAAATCAAGCAATAAGGTGATGGTATAATTGCCTGGTAACAACGTCGTAATTTGAAACTAGTTCATTTTTTGTTTTTAGTTTCGGTACAATGAAACAACCGAAATTTAGTTGGACTACTTTTTTCAGCGATATTTAAAATTTTTAAACTGAGCGAAGTGCAAGAAATTTATATAAAAATAAATCATAAAAGTTATTGGTGAATAATGCTCAATACTAAGCTACAAAAATTATCAAATCGCTTTAATTTGTACTGTAAATATACGGTATAACATTTATGAATGGTATATACCGAGACATTTTTTTCTACTAAATTACCGAGTATATATAAAGAAAGTTAACTTGTTTCTCTGAAAAATATAGTTTAATAAATAGCCAATCGAAGAGGAAACATAGATTTTTAATTATATAATATATATATATATATATATATATATGTTACCGGCAAAGTATGAAATCCGTCATTCTGTAGAATGCCTAGGCATTCTATACAATGCCTAAATCTAGCCGGCAATGTATGGAATGATTCCTATTTCACACATTGCCTAGGCATTCTATAGAATGCCTAGTGAGAAAACCGGCAAAGTATGAACTGATGAAATACATCTCAGATTCATTTCGGATATTGTCAGTTTGCAAGAAATAAAACTTTTTAAACGAGTCTCAGGCTCAGAATCTGTTAGTTGTACATTGCTGTTTGTTCGGAAATGTCAAAATACTCAATTTTACTTAAACTTGTTCAACAAAAAATTGGTTTTTTTTCCTGTGCTACCTGAAAAAGGAGGAGCAAGCTATAGTGTTGGAGAGGGAGCCATAATTTATAGCAGGATCGGCAACCTATGCACACGTGCCACATGTGGCACGCGGTACAATTCTCAGTGGCACTTTGCACTATTTAACAAATTTGTTAAATTTTTGAATTGTTTCAAAAATGCTCTATTGTGTGCTGCGCTGAATCATATTGGTTGTTGGCTTGACACGCAACAGCTAAAAGGTTGCTGATCCATGATCTATAGACACGAAACAATTATTCAACGGCTAGTTGCCCAAAATTCGAGTTGATGCTCCCAAAATTTTTTTTTTTTTTACCTAACTGAAATTACTTATTATAAGTTACTAACTGATATAGCAAATTACTAAAGAACTACTAATAAGGTACCCAGGGACAATTGGTTGCTGAATAGCTTTGATGTGATGTTTGCGGAAAATAAAGTATAAACTCATTTTAACTGTTAAAGAAGGCGTCAGTACCATAAAAACAGTGGTCCCTAACCCTTGGTCCATGGATCAAACGATATCAGGACACTAAGGAGCAGTAAATTATTTCCATTAAATTTACTGGTGTGTATTTTTCTCGTGTTTGAGGGACTTTCCACGGAAATCACTTTATATTTTATAAAATCATTTTATAATTATTTTTGGTGCAACTGAAATTTACTCTGAAGTCATGTTTAAATACAATTAAATTATAAAATGAAAACAATTTAAAATATAAATAATCAACTTCGCACACTCAGCAGTTCGCCGTAAAATTATGAAACGTTGACCGGTCCAGGAGAGAAAACTGTTGGAAGAACTGCTATACAGTATTACGTCATGGATTCCTTTTTCCCGCAATGGGGCTACAAATTGGTATTTTTTACCATTTTCAGACCCAATACATTCCCCAGGGTCTAGTATTTAGTCGGCACCATCTCGGCGATACAATTGTCGCCGGTAATTTTGGCACCCAGTTTGACGATGTGGACTTGTTCTAGGAATTTAATTTGCCAAGAGCCAAATTAAATTCCGGATTCTGGGGATGCGATAGAATTCTGAAAGAACTTTGTAATGTCTGCCGGTTCCTGCTTTTTCTCCCTGAACCCCCTTGTCTACCCTCAGACCCGGCTAGGTGTGCGGGAGAAAATTAATAATCAGTAGACATGATTCATTCTAATTATTTTATTGTCACCAAAATATCAAGCAGACACAATAATAATCTAATTAAGATAACAGATCAGATAGCAGAGCTCTGAGGTGAGACTCGTTAGCCTTGGATAATACTACTGACACCTTCGACTGATTCCACGATAACTTAAACAAGCTCAATATAAACTAAGTCAAGCACTAATAAGCTAGACTTCTATTTAAATAAGGATCACGATACCTGTACTTTTATGAACTCAAGTCCTACTCTTGAGTCCTTGAGGCGATCCTTATCCAGATTCAATCACCGTCGATTGATCCTCTTTTAGAAATTTTCAATTGATAAACTCAGGTTGCACTTAATCATTTCACGATCTTTCACTCTCCAACTAAACAACTAACTCTTAAAACTCGTGAATACAGAATTATATAATGTACCTAATTTGCATAATCACGCTTTCTTCACTTGGTGAATGTTGTTGAATTAAATATTTTCCTTAAAGAGTTCTGAAGGGTTAGTAGAGCCGCGTATAGATACGTCACAACTTTCAATCAAACACAAAATTGTTACACGTTATGATATTGAACTGTACATCCACCTACGTGAAGCTTGCCAGAAAAAAAATAGAAAATTATTTTTAAAAAAAGTTATTGTAGTACAAAATTTGATTTTTCCTCGAATGCCAATACATATTAAAACTTATAATGAGGAGAAAAGGATGGTTTCTAACAACTTGAACTTCTAAAGAAATTTTAATACAAGTATATGTGGAATCACAATTTAACAATAATTTTTTTTATTGACAGTCTCATTATTCTGTCAGAATAACATTTGTACTTTTAGGAATGTAAATCATTGATATTTGATATAATATCCTTTTCATGACTTTTTTCATACTTTGCCTAAATGGCATTAGGCATTCTATAGAATGCCTTGGGGCAAAGTATGTAATAAATCTCATATCTCATACTTTGCCTAAAAACGTCCGGCATTGTATAGAATGCCGTCATTTCATACTTTGCCGGTAACATATATATATATATATATATATATATATATATAATATATATATATATATATATATATATGTGTGGTGTGTGTGTGTGCGTGTCTTTAAATTTAATTCAAATCAGTTTTCTGTAACATAAAATAATTTTTGTGTTTAATAAGTCTTTTCCTGTGATTTTTATATTTAAAAATGCACTTTCATTATGTCAAAAATATTATTACGCAATATTCTTAACTGATTTTACAGCATGTTATCTTCGCGCCTTTTATAAACTTCCATCGGAAAAGCCTTTCGGAATTGTTTTATTAATTTATGAGAACCTGTTTTTTGTGAAGTAGACGTGACGTATGCAAATGAATCTTTTATTTCAAAGTACAGTGAAACGAATTCGCAGAGGTTGATAATAGCAAAATCTTAGGGATAGTGTTATATTGAGTTTATATTTTTAAAGTCTACATTGTAGAACATATACATATCTTGATTAGATTTTCATAGGGTTTTTATACTTGTTTTCACTGTGTTTTAAGGCATCCATAGTATTCGTTCCAGTGCGCCTGTCTGACATCATCTATATCAGGTAAGTAATATGCTATTATTAATTTAGAAAAGATATAGAGCTAATGGGTATTTCTATTTGCTAATTGTAACCACATTATTGCGCTTAGAGCATATAAGAGCATTTGATTTTATAATATGTTTATTTTCCATCTGTTACGCTATACTGCCGTTTTAAGGTATCCTATTTACCTAAAATTGTGTATATTGCTACAATGTTTTATTCTTGTATTTTACAGGTGATCTTATTAACTTTATAAAAATACCAAGTTCATTATTTCCCGTTCACTAGAACAAAAACTACAAGTGTTTTATTAAAAGCAGATGTCATTACTTTAAGCTTGATGTCATACTTTAAAAAGCGTTTTGCTCGAAATGTGATTTTTTGAAAATACTCAAATAGGGCCAACGATTTCTAAAAAACTTTTGAAAATAATTAATTGAAATTGTATGTGTATGTTTTGAAAAATAGTATAAGTGTTTTAACCTTCAGATTTATCAATCACTGTTGTATTACAAAATTTACAGTCTCTATGTTAATATAATCATTGTTTTTTTAAGTAAATTCATATAATAACTCTAGTTTTTGTAAAAGTTTAATCCCTCTTATCCTGAAAGTCATTTAAAAATGAATAGCATAGCAACACATCAAAATTAAAAGAGTGAAAATTTGTTTATAAATTTTTTGGTACAGAATGGGCTGCGTTTATGTTATTTTAAAAAAAAATTTTTACCCATTTTAGTAATAATATATAATTTATTTTTCTCTTCTTAATTTAGCATATTTTTGTCTTAAAATGTGCTAAGCAAATCTAAAGACAACAAAAAAATCCTCATATCTCCATTAAAAAAAGTTGTCGCAAGTATTAAGATACCTTAAGATCGTGTATTATTTTTTGCTGCATAAGATGCATTAGAGCTTATTTTCAAGAAATGTCTTATTATTCATGAACTCAATTTAAGTTTAAGCACAGCCATGCCATCTTTTCTTAAGCATCACCATAAAACACAACATAGATTTCATTGTTGAAGGCATCCATCCATTTAGTTTTGTCATGCTCTGAATTTTCGGGCGATTGGTCTGACTATTGTAAGATGCTAGTGTAAAGATGAATGCTTGCAGTGGGAACAAGCAAACTATATGTCCTATATGCACATCCTTCTGTCAAAAACTCATGTACGTATGATGCTATTGAACTCAGAGAATAATGGTGGCCGAGATCTGTGTGATCTACACTTCATCCTATTTCCTTTATTTTCCACTTATCTACAAAATGAGGTTATCGTACTCCGATAGTATTGCAGCATTTTCGAACTGTTCAACCCAATTTGTTTCTCTTTTCAGAAGATTCCTTTTCCAGTAGTTTTTCAAAATAATTTCAACGTACTTGACGTAATCTTGAGAATTACCCTATATTTCCTGTCTTAAATGGCACAGTTCTTATTTTTGTTAATTTCACATAACATGATAGTTAATATATTATAGCATATACATTTATTATTCTGTTGCAACACACAACGAGTTGAATATCGAAATTTATAATCAATCCAAGCCCTGTCCATTTTTTTATTAAGCATACCCTTGTATTATATCTGAGCTTCCATTGTTTGTTAGGCACCCATTTTGCTGAGACAATCTTAAATAAAACTTATATTGTAAATATCATGAAAACCACATGTGCTAGGCTTATTTTTTACTATAAATTTATTTACAGGGAAGCAAGTATTAGTTATCCATATATATTTCACATGTCTTCGTATTATTCATCAAATTAACAGTAGTTGATTTCGCAAAAGAAGAAATAGGAAAATAGTCTGTTTATTTAAATATTTGTTCGGTGTTGCAGTAGTAATTTAGTCACAATTGTTTAACAAATCAAAATTTTCTTCTAATTGACGCTATTGGGACGAGAGTGAACAAAATGTAAGATTATGAGAGGGCATAGACATACTGACTAGCATAAGGGCTAGCATAAATGACATATACTGACTTTCAGAAATATAACACATGTTTATTTTAGTCTTTAAAATTAATTTTTGTTACAAAATTACTTAACCTAAAATTAAAAAAATTAGGGAGAATATTAATATTTACTTCATTAAAAGAAATAATGGTTTACTTTAACTGAAGTTAAGTTTAAAGTATAAAAATAATTAAAGTGAAAATGTTGTAGGTAAAGTCTAAAATTATGAAATTACAGAGAGGTAATCCTGCACATTTAAAGTAAGTCGCATCGGGAACTGTGTTCCTTGTAAATTGCTTTTTTTCTTGAAAGTTTTGGCGAATTATTAATGAATAAAGAACGCTTCTTTGATATTATGATATGCAATAAAAATATTGAGCAAAAATAAATTGCTGCTGTAACAGCTACATTATGAAACTGAATCATTTTTATGGTGAAATAAGTATACTTAATATAAAAAGGTGTTGATGAAAAGCAAACAAAACTGTAATGAGTTATCACTTTTACTGATAACCTTCTAGAATAAAAACATTTTGTTCTTTTCATAATTGTAAATGATTTTATTAATTTGTAAAAAAATAAATTTTTGACTCGAAAAAAGTTAAAGAAAGATGTAGGGTTAAAAAACCTATTTATAAATAAATCAGTATTGAAGTATCAACACCATACATATTTTAGTGATAATTAGTATCATTAGAAACATCATCAAAGTAATTTTCAAATTTAAAAGTTGATCTTATCTATATAGTGAAAATTGGAATAATACTACACATAATATAAGAACTATAAATGAATAGGGATAATATTTATTATTAATAAATGTTTCATATTATTGCATTTTTATGTGACAAGCGAATTAATACTACAAAAAAATCTGAGAATAAATATATTGAAATTGTATTTTTAGAATAAACATGATTCAATTTATCAGTTATTATATGAATAATTAACGATTGGATTTTACTGTACTATCCTGTGTAATGGATCTAGGTTAACATGGCTACAGAACGTATGTAAAAAAATATTTTAAAAAATTATTTTGTCTTTTTAATCCGGTTAGCTTTTTTTCAATTAAATAGTAACGCCTTCTTTATACCACAGAAAGCAATGGTCAATGTTGTCTTGAAATGGAATATTAAGTGTTTAAGTAAAGAGAGTCAAATGTTTTTTATAAACAAAAAAAATATATATATGTAGAAGATTTAACTGGGATTATATATATATATATATATATATATATATATATATATATAAAGTCTTTAATGCGAGTTTTTTTTTCTTTTCATCCTTAAAGTTGTTGAATGGTTTGATGAAGTCACATTATTGCTATTTTAAAATTTACGTTTTATTTAACACGTACAAAATGAACATCACAGCCACATGCGGCATCTAACATAGTACACAAAAACGATTTCTGTCGGCTCCTGCTATATCAACTTTTTTAGTTTCATTCACCTGAAGCTGTTAGAATCATATGATTTCAGCTAAATACTTTTGTGTGATAGGATAGAATAAGTGCATATGTTGAATTGTATCAAAAACAAAATCGTGATATTTTTTAGGAGATAAAATTATGGTTATTTTTCGTTAAGCTGGTAAACTAAATATGTATTATCTCGCCAAATTTAAAAGGGTCCACCCATCTGATGGGTTCCATTTTTTTTCGAGGAGGGTGAGTTCAGAGCGCTATAACTCACGTTCTGTTGGATATCTTTGGATAAGCATTCATACATGCTCTTAAAATACATATAAATAAATGATAAAGTAAACTTAAAATTCTATCTCTCTCTTTTTACTAGTCATCAAAAAAAAAAATTCTCTAAATTTGCTTAAAAATAGGCCGTTGCATGGGTTAACCCCCTTAATATCACGAAACCATTATTATAATTATTATAACTCAAGACCATTTTGAATTAAATAAAATCCCTTGACCGAAAATTTAATTGAATTATTCCATATATGTTTATGTTTTTTTAAATGATTTCATACAAATCACCATTTTTATTCTTCTGTAAATAACATTATGTACAGCTAATTTCAAGAGTTCACTCACTTCCATGAAAAAGGTTGGTAAGACACCGATGTCAATGGCTATCCAATAGATTTAACGAAAAACAAGGAAACTTAAGAAGAAAGTTGGTTTTGATAAAACGCAAACTTAATTTCTCAGTTTAAAAACTCGAGCTGAAAGTCTACCGCTGTTTGTACAGAAGAACCGAACAGGCAGGGGAAAAAAGTTCTCAGGAAAAAACGCTTTCCGGATAACGAAATAAATTGAATGCTTCTAGCTTTACGGGAACTCCTTTCTGGGATGCTCTAACACAAAACAAATTGTGTTTAAGTTAAACAATTCTTTTATCTCTGGTTTACCAAAATGGAGTTCCAAAAGGCTGCTGGGATGAATTGAATTGTTGGACTTTTAGCTAAAATGTTTGTCTTAGGCTGTAGAAAATGGATTATCCATCGAGGAAAGGAAATGGATAACAAAGAAGAACTATTAATGGAAAACAGGAAATTCAATTGTTTTATTATGGTAATGTATGTATCAGAAGTTCTTCCGTTCTAATATTTAATGAATGGAATATTTTTTCGAAACTGTAATGTATAGTTTTTTAGAATTGTTTCTAGGATTAAACAGAGTTTTATGCAATATGAAATAATTTATAAACCATCTAAATTAAATTATTTGTATTGTTTTCGCAGATGTAAGGCCAAAAAAGTTTAAATAAAACATTTTCATAAATTTAATTTTTAAAAGGCATAAATCATTCAAATATTATTTATTAAAAAACCAGATATATATACATTTCGAATCAAAACAAATGTATTTCTCAAAAAGAACTATGTAGGTATTTTGATGTCAATAACTGAGAAAAATATATTTTCAAAAAATCCTGTTTTCACTTCACTGATTTATCTGTGTAATATTTCGCAACATTTCCATCCAGCTATTGAAAAGTAAATATTGCAAGACTCAATTACTTATAGATTGAGGTTTCCAAAACTATAAATATATGATTCAATTTATGTTTGTATAACAAAAGTCAATATATATCTAAATGTGCCATTTTTATATTTTCTTTGAAAATTTATCAAAATCGACCGGTGAAAAGAATAAATTCAACCGGAAAATAACTTAACTAACCAGAATTAAAAAACATTTGATTACTTTCAAATATAAAAGTAATTTTATCATTTTATGCATAAATTGAAATTTCTATTTTATAAAAAGTTGCAAATTAAATTTGAGTTACTAAACATAATGTCAACAACTTATATTTTTTTCTGTTCTGGTACAAGCATTCTAAAACATATTATTAGAGCTAAAATAGGCTGCAATATGTAAAAAGCGGAAAAATTTTAAGATTTCATGAAATATAATTTTGAAAAACATATTATAAACAGCAGACACACATAAAAAATGCGTATTATAGTCGTTTTATACTTAACTGAAATTACTGAAAGTGGTATCGGACAATACAAGAAAAATACAAGTTTTTATAAAATTGTCCCTAATTTCAAATGCATTTTTGGCATTCTTTATTTTTGTTTTAGTTTAGAAATTTACAATAATTTAAATGTGTATAGCAATTTTTATATTTAAATTGTACAAGATAGAATTTAAACATTAGTTTATAGAAACTCAAGACTATATAAAGCTTATAAAGGTTTTTTTTTAAATATGTTTAAAAATCATGCTTTTTTTAAAATGGTAAAAGCATATTTTAATAAATATTTAATTTATGTTTCTCAAAAAAATAATGATTTTACAAAATTCAGATTTAATTTTGAATTTGAGACTAAATTTAACAAGCTTGTGGGTCTCCTTCTTCTCTCTCTCTCTCTCTCTCATTCTTCTTTTTTTTCTCAATAAAGAATTATTTATACATCAGATTTAGAATGACTGCTTTCTAAAACGTTGATTAAAATACATGTAGTAAACCAGATCCTCTATTGGGTTTTTACTGAATTATTGTCCATTTTTGTTAAATAATATATATTTATATATATAACCATGTTTATATCAAGAGTTATTGGCATAAAAACTTCTTCATTTGACAGACTAACACAAAAGTTTTAAAACGAATTATTTATGCATACATTGTATGGTATAAAAATAATTGTTCCAGATTTATTATTGGGATTGTGCACTCATTAAATATTTTAATGAATTTTTCAATTTTAAGGTAAGGTAAATGAAACACCAATACATATCACTTTGTTTCTAGAGACTTATTTTAAATATTTCAAGCATATATGTTTCCAGTCGTCATTTCTACTTAGCAAAAGTTAATTAGCTTGCTCTAAATGAAACATATATACGATTATTTTAATGAATCATTGAACTTTTTAATCTTTTGTTAAAAAAATTAGTGATTATTAAAGCTTCTAGTAATGTTACGAATATATACACATAATTATATTGATAAAAATCATGTATGTTAATCACCTCCTGTAAAAAAAATAAACAAATCCCTTTGGTTGCATTAATTTATTGAAACAAGGTACACATTCAGCATCTGCGAATTCAGTTTTCAAATTTAGCTCCAGGAACACGTTACCTTGCTTCCAATTTAATTTCATCCGCCTTCGGCTGTATTTGCAAATGATGGAACAGTCCAGTAACACATTATTCATTCCAATGCACTTTCGAACACTGTCAAGAGGAGGCTACACTAACAAGCTTCCCTCTGAATACGAATTAAGCAGATCGAAGGGACTAATTTATTGCTTAACGCTGATTATCCAATTAAAATGACAATCCCTGACTTGTGCAACGAGGGCCATTCGCTCTTGCCCTCTATATTTCCTCTTTTTATATTTCCTTTTTAGCTAATAAAAGAATCAATTTTGTACGTCATTTCTGCAGCAGTCTTACTATGTTAACATGGTATTGGTTATCTATAAAAGTATCGAATATTATGAAACCGTGACAAGTTCTTAATAGAATTTCAAATTCGATTTTATTTGTTGGAGACATTGGGAGTAGTAAAGTTATTTCGAAATTATGTCTTGCTTTCGAATTCAGTTATGTCTCTTGTAAGGGGCAATTTTATTTGTTAACTGTGTTTCGAAATAGCTAATGCCATTTCTATTTTTCGTAAAGAAATAAAATATAATTCTTAAATAAACAACTGAATGTGTATCAAAATTTATACAAATTGTTGTATTATGTATATTTCATTTTAAATGTTTTTTTTATTCTAAAATTGTATTCTTAAGCATGGTATAATAGTTATAACATTTTCTTTTTTAGCTTTCACTTTTAATTGACTTTGCAATAAATTTAAACACACATTTCGATTATACATTTTCAGTTTAAGAAATTAATGTTAAAAAAAATTGATTAGCAATTATTGTTTTCCATTTTTATTCACTCAAAATTTAAAATATGTTAAACTATTAAGCAGTATTTGCTATATTTTTATTAATAAATCATTTCGTAAATGATACAAGGGAAAGGTTTGTTAAAAATATTTTTTAAGAAACTTGATCTCTCTGGTGAAAAAAATATTTACATGCTAAGCATAGAACAAAATTTTGTTATAAAGCTCCTGGTTTTTAAAAATCTTTATTATCTATTAATGCAACATTAAAAGCATTTTTGGCCATAGACTTTACTTATTTAATTTCCATTTTAAAACAATCAAGTGTATAAAAGTGATGTGATTGAAAGTTATTATAGGTCATAGTTTGTAAAGAATCTTGCTTGAAGATGGGTCTCATAATTATAATCGTTTTTCATTTGAATGAAATGGACACGCCAATTTTTATGAACACGCCGACAACAACAACATTTGGATAACAACTTGCCAAAAAAAATTGATATTGGTCTTGATACATAAACCCAACAAAAACAAATGTTATTTTTATTAAATAAGAATTGAAATACACCCTGAAAAATGACAACGCATACGTCTATTAAAATAATTCCCCATGTTTCAGTTTTTTGCATGATCACGAACAATTAAAACAACTATATGATGAATATTTTTTTAGAAATTCTTTCCTTAATGTAAACTATATTTCCTGTGAAATTCTAGGAATGTATAGGTAGCTTAGCAATATCCCTAACGTGGTGAATCACATAATGTACACATAAAATTGAGAAAGCAAATGAACAGTTTCAAATATATTTTTCACATTTATTTTCATTAGGCTTGAGTTATTTTTATTGAAACCTATATCGATGTGTCTAAACAATATATTGCTTTAATGTATTTAATTTAGCAATAATACAAGTTCTATTTAAGATACCAGTGGAGGTACTACGTATTTCATTCTAAGTAGAAGTAATAATTCATAATTAACACAAAAATTTGTTTTTTATGATATAATATGCAATTCATAAAGCAAATAATCAAATTATAATTCTTAGCCTGTTTATATAATTCTATTTTTTATGTTTTCTGTAAGAGCTTGCATCTGTAAGAGTTCTCTTTTCTGAAATATTATTTCACCTATGAGATAAACTTGCCATTTAACTCTCAAATAATGTGAAACGTGTTCTTTAAATTCTTCAATATTAACTTTGTCTTTAGGATATACGGAAAGAGTCGAACTTAAGGTAAATGCAATTCAGCATGCTACCGTGTTAACACAATCAGCTCCAACAGACTAAACTTTGTTAAAAAAGAAAGTTAACTATAAGAGTCTTTGTCAGGTTTACGTGCTTAACGAACCTTCAAACACAGGAGAGAGTTTCTCTTTTACTATATTTACACAAAGATTCTTTAAAATTCGTATAAATTCATTATTAAATTATTTAGAGCATTTGAGAAATTAAGATATTTTTTAATAAATGTAATATTTATATTCATGAGTCTTATCAATATTAAAACAATAGATACGATTTAACGTAATCTTCTAGTCATTATTTCAACTTTTGTAATATTTGGTTTTATTATTTAATACTAATGATAATTTTTTAACACAATTTATTCCAAATTTTGTAAAAATAAACGAAGTCTGAAACGTACAACATAAAAAGAACTGTTTTAAGTAATATACTGTTTAGATATACTATTTAATTCCTGACTAAACAATTGTACGTATAAACATTTTTTTAAATTAAAATTTCGGATTCATTTATAATAACAGAACTACGTGTTTTTTTTAACGTTTAAGGAGCAATTTCCTTAATGAAAAAAGCCATACATAATATGAAATTCAAAGCAATTGACTAAAGAAATGTTAAATAGCTTAAACAATTGAAAGCTTTTATTTAAGATTTAAACTAATTAAAAAACCTTTTATCAATAAATTTATATGAAAACTATCAAGTGGTGTTACAATGAAATGTATTAATATTTTGAAGTGATTATAACTTGAAAAATATTTTAAAAATAAAATGTCAGATACACAGACGTTAAAATTACAAAATCAATTAGCGAAATAAACAACAAAGTTTGCATGTGTATTAAAATTAAAATCTTTAAAGAATAAATTTAAAAAAAACAATGGAGATCCCTTGACACGTATCGGAAGAACATATATTATATATATATATATATATATATATATACGTTTGTAGAATTTCTTTATTGAATGCAGAATGATATCAAAATTTATAAAAACAGGCGAAAGTAATTTTTAATCTTAGCTAAGATGGCGGTGAGTTGTAAGTTTTGAGTATTATAATACAGCTTACAAACTTTTAAAAACTTTTATTTTTAAAACATTAAAAGTATTTTCCTAACATAACAATTGCTTCAATATTAAAATTTGAGATGAAGATTATCTAGATTCAAATTTTCTTTCCCAAACACTTTAAAAATTTCAATAAAACCATTAAATAAAATCATTCAATATTATTTCAATAAATTGAAAAAGTCATATTTTAAAAAGGGTGCACAATGTTGAAAACAAGTCTTAAGAAAAGAAAACATGCAACTTTAATACAGAATGGTCACATCTACACCACTGGATAGACCGCAACACATTAAAATATTAGAAGTAGTCCATACCGTGGAATAATTCATCTACCCCAGCTCTAGATCAAACTTTTGCTTATTTAATAGTAGTATTTTTTATATTCCTTCAATATTGTATGTTTCAATACAAAAAGAATAAGAAACTCCTAACGCAAATGTTTTAAACAAAACACAGAATATATAAAATTCATATAACCGAACTAAAAAAACAGTTTTAACATCGAATTTCTTACCAAGCAACAGCAATTCATTCAAACTAATAAATCAGATACGTGGTACTAAACAAAATAAATCGAAACTAGCACTCACCTTGATAAATAAATTCATTGTTAACCTTTTACAATTAGAATCTATTTAAAATTAACATACATTTTAACACACGATGTTCTGAATACTTTATGATTTGTTTTACAAATAGTTTAAGTTTCACAATGTCAACTATATTCAAATCATGTATCACTTTTAGAACACTACATTAACAAGATGCATGCTGAGTCATTCTACAAACGCCTGGACTACTCGAATTGTAGAATTATTGTTTTTGATAAATTCTGCTTTAGAAAAATAAATCAGTTACGGAAACAGTTACAAGTTAGACAGAAAAAGCAAACGATTTTTAAACCAAATTTGTGAACCATTTTATAAATAAAATATAAAATTAATTCACCAAAAGTTATTTCAAGTCTCGAATATTTCACTCCAGTTTATTTTTATACATCTACTTTTCCTTACACAGTTTGTAATTTGTCATTACATATATTTTTCCTCTAGTTCTATTTTATCTAGTACTTATACGCCATCAAAATGTGATACTATTTCAATAGCTTCACCTGAAAGAGATCATGTTTAGCAAAATAAAATCAACATTCATAATAAAATATTTCATTCTTTCAATTTTAAAATGTTCCACCTACAGATGAGTTTAATAATTCACGTATTTCCTGTTTGAATAAATAGTAAAATCTATCTCATATTCTGTAATAAAATAGAAATTTGTCTAAAATAAACATGATGAAACTGAAATATGTAATAATGATTTATTTTAACTAACGGTGTGTACTTTAAAACTAAAGGGCTAAATTGTAACTTGCCTTTAAATTTAGATTGCAAATACGGATTTACAGAAAGAATATAATGTAACTAAATATACCATAAATCGTTTCTGTCGAATGCATTCAAAAGTATATATTCATGCTTGGCTTCAAAGCTTATTTTAAATATCTTTGACCGAAGTCAGCATGAATAATTTATATTGTGTGAACGGATATTGTTTTATTTATAATTTGAGTCTTTGAAACACTTTAAGGCTACTCTGTTTCTGACATTTTTCCGTTTTAGAATGTATGTGAATAACTTGGAGAACTTTACACAAAAACTGAATATTTATGAATTAATATAAAAATATACAAATTTTCACTTCGAATGGTTGAAAAGATACATCTTTCCATACCATATTTTGTTTAAACATTTAAAAGTTTGAATGAAAGCAATGCTTGTATGTTTCATTGATATTTTTAAATAAATAACATTTATACATATCGCAATGCTGGAATTTTGAGAAACAGTTAGTTTGATTATTGTGTTGAATGATTCGAAAAAAAGTATTTTTATTCTGGTATCATAAAAATGAATCATCTAATCACATGCTAGATAGATTTAACTACTTTATCACAATGGGCTAAATTCATATGTCATTATGGTCACATGATAATTGTATACACTTACGTGTTTTCAGCAATTCAGTTCATGCACTTTGATATTGCCAACTTTTGCTTTTTGAAGAAACTTTATATTAAAAAGTACAAATCTGTCCTCAAAAGTGATGTACATAGGTAAAAATAATTCTCCTAATTCAGAAATACACATATAGTTTTGTTTTTGAAATATTTTGAAGAATCTTAATATTTGAATATATTTGCGCAATTTTATTAGATTTCAAATTTCATCCGAATTTCACAAGCAGCGCGACAAGAACAAGTCTATTGACAGTTTTTAATTAAATGATGAACACGTGATTGAATGTATCATGTGACCGTTATGAATTTAGCTCATTGTGATCTTGAATTTATTTAGTATTTTTTTCAAAACTCGATAAAAAATTTGACAGTTTATAATGACTCAATCAATTTTAATACACTTAAAAAAGGAATAACCATTCTTACTATTGTCAGTTTCAAAATATTATTACATTATTAGTTATGTTAAAATAGAATATTTTGAAACCAAAATGTTTAATCCTTTCATTATATCATATACTCTATTTTTCTTGCAAATCTAATCGTTTTATTGCAAAGGTGTATGTAAAATCTTATAATAATTGGTGCATACAAATTACTTTTGAATTTTTTATAAAAGTGTTTGACTAATGCTTTAAATAAGAATAATAAATACTATAATGAGAGTATAACTTTAAAAAGTGCTGGAACTATAAATTATATTGAAATTTAGTATAGAATCGATATTATCTATCGATCTAACAAAATATTTGACAGTGATTGTTTTGCTTGGAATTATTGAGAACTAAAATTAAAATATATATGTCAATCGCGGTGTATTAAGGTACCTAAAAGATTAAATAAATTTAATGAAACATCTGACAGAAATTAAAACTTAATAAAACTTCTAATTGAAATTTGCACCGATCAATTTGAATGTAAAAATTAAAAACTTTGATCTATCTTTATTATTTGTAGTTTTAATTTAACGAATCGATAGCATATGTTGATCAAAAAAATAATTTGCATACATTTTTCTCATTTATAACTGGAAGTGTTTCTGGCATACATTTGTAAAAGAAAAACAATTTGAATGGTATGAAATCAACCCTTTTCATATTAGTTCCATCTCTAGTATAAATCAAAATATTGTGGAAAGTATGATCGAACAAAAATTTTCATTCTCTGAACTAATATTTTATAGAAAACTGTATACTACACTTTTGATCTATAATCTGATTTTGATATTTGCAATTAAGGCTGTTATGAGAAATTTTACTCATGGCTTACATACTGATCTTGATATCAGAAAAGTCAATATGAACAGAATACGCTTCTCATGTCAATAATTTAAAAAGTCAACAGTTTGAAATCTTGGAAATTCTTAATTTCTTTTGTGCATTAACCTTTTTTCTCTAATTTCCAATTATCTCTTTATTTATTTATTTTTTTAAATTTAGCATAATCTTTAGGTATAACGCATTTTTAGATAATTTACTGAAATCATTTGGAATAATGTAAATTTTGAGTCTGAACTTTCAAAAACATTCAAAATATTTTCTATATGTATAAAATAACGAATGATTGTGCGTAAGTATTTGAATTCAAAAAAATTGTAATAAAATATTTTTATACGAGACTTCATTAAGATATTTGTTTTTTAGTCATGGTATGCTGACGTTTCATTATTGTGCAATAATGCATTTGGATTTGAGAGAGAAAAGATACAAACTATTCTCGGTATAAACTTAATTGCATGATATAAAAAAGAAGAGTAATTTAAACCAAAATAATAAGTTTGGTAAAAAAATCAGTTTATTTTGGAAGGATTGTAAGGATTAAGTATGTAGTAATAAATAAACTTGTTATATAAAGAAAAACACTTTCTGCGTAATAAAAGCACGGAATATATCATCATTTCAAAATAATAATGGCAGAAAGAGAAATTTAAAGTAATTTAAACCTGGTTATATATAATTCACACAAGAATATGTTATTTCCTTTGTATAATTTTACAGTGAATAAATTTCAAGCATTTAAATGATGAGACACTTTTATACACATTTTTTAATGTTTTTATAAACATTTTCTAACAACATTTTACATTAACAACCTTCTACATTGATTTACATATCTTTATAAATTTACAGCCTTCTAAAATGCGAATGTTGATGCATAGGATGATATTGCGGTGTCTGTGCAAGTGAGATAAATATTCATATTAAACTGAACTGTACTCAGCGTTGCAACAGCCCATAAGAGTCAAGGTCTTTTGTGGTTTTCTCAGTTTACGAAACCTTAGGCACTGGGGTGTATGTGCAGATGTTTAAGTCAAGTGGTAAGTCATCATATTAAATTTAAAATACTTTTATTAAACCCTATATTAAAAGTAATATATCAAAAAAATATTTATTAATTTTTTTCTGCATTAAATAACTCTAATTTAAGAAATTTTAACAGTCTTGAGTATTTTACTGGGATATTTGGTGCCACAGAGACCGACCCACCGTCTGGAGGATATTGATGCACGTTAAATGTACCGATGTTCTATGTCCGCACATGGTGTGGTGTGGTAGTTAGGATATACGGTGCAAGCTCAGGAGTCATCCTCGACACTTAACCAATGTTCAAAATTACGAGGTCGTCACCAATAGGCCTCACATTGTTTATGCTTCAACATTAATAAAACTTTCACTCTCTTATTAATTTTACCATGTTGATGAAATGATAAGTACCTACGTTAGCAATATATCATGAGATTTAATATTGTAGTGTAAATTTTGTACAATTAAACATCTGAAGATTGAGAAGGAAATACTAAGTTTGTTTTAAAGATTGAAATCAAATTACTAATTCAATCACAAGTACCTTTTCAATTATATTCTGAAATCAAATTCACAAATAACTGATAGTGGAATAAAAGAGAATTAAAAAAAATCAACGGAATAAGAAATCCGTTGTTATTTTAATAATTCGAAAAAGGAATCAATATCTCGATTTCCAGCGTTAAATTTTTAGAAACCTTTCAAGAATCAAAGAAGAGAACGAATAAAATAATTCAGTATTATATTGCTACATTATTTCTTTTTCTTTTTTTGGTTTGATACTTTAGTTTTAAATATTCCCTAGGGTAAGTTTAAGGAACATACAATTTGATCTACAAAATTGAAACTCAAACAATGAAAACTCATTATATATTCAAAATACCGTGAACTGTTTCACAATCTACCTTATTCATTTTCAATTTTAAAGAAAAAAAATATCGCGAAGAATAATGAAAGGCCTTTCCTCCGATTGTCGAAATGCAAATATTTGAAAATAGGAAAGTGTGTTTCATTTCACAAATTAAATTATGCGATAGAAATGAGATGAATGCTTTTTTCGTTTGTATTGAACTTTCAAGTGATACGGTGGCTATATATATTTGAAAGTGCTTATTACATTTCAATTTAAGATACAAATATTGTTATTTTATCACAATTAACAATACTTCTCGAAATCAATTTTTGATGTAATCATTTGCGATTTAATTTGCGATTTATGCGATTTTTTTTTGCAATTTAAGGTACAAATATTGTTATTTTATCACAATTAACAATACTCTCGAAATCATTTTTTGATGTATCATTTGCGATTAAGTTTGCGATTTATGCGATTTTTTTTTTTTGCAATTTAAGGTACAAATATTGTTATTTTATCACATTAACAATACCTCTGAATCAATTTTTTGAAGTAATCATTGCGATTATGCGATTTTTTTTGCAATTTAAGATACAAATATTGTTATTTATCACAATTAACAATACCTCACGAAATCAATTTTTTGATGTATCATTTGCGATTTATGCGATTTTTTTTGCAATTTAAGGTACAATATTGTTATTTTATCACAATTAACAATACTCTCGAAATCATTTTTGATGTAATCATTTGCGATTTAATTTTGCGATTTATGTTATTTTTTTTGCAATTAAGATACATATTGATTTTATCACAATTACATACTCTCGAAATCATTTTCGATGTAATATTACGATTTAATTTTTCATTTGTTGAAAACCTCTGTGTGGGAAACATATTCTTCCAATTGTGCGATAGTATTATTAATATTTTTGATTTAATATAAAATGTGTGAGTAAAAAATCTTTTCTTGATTACAAAAATTCTTTAAAAAATAATTGATTGAACATAAAAAATGCAATTTTGTAACATTAAATAGATGAATTTTAATACAGTTTTGTGTGGGGGCAGCAGATGACATAAAGACTTTTTTAAGGTATCCAACTATCCAAAAATTGAAAAGAAAATTATGGTTTTATTTTATGGGCCACCTTATTAGCTTTATAAAAATACAGTGGTGGCAAAAAGTCCTGAACACACTCATTTTTTAGCGTAATTTTGTGTTTGACTTCATTTTTCGTTGTGAATTATCGCACTATCTTAAATATTGTTATTGATTTTAATGTATTTTTTATGCTGATTTCAAATCTACTACTAGTTTCTTAATGACTAAAATATTTTTGTAGTAAAGCTGCCTGAACACAATAATGTGAAATATGTGCAGAATAAAACAATATGGAATAACATAATATGCAAAGAAAAATAACACGAAAATTGACAAATAGTATATTTAATAAGCATTTTGAAAATTACATTGTTGTCACATGTTAGAAAATCAATATTTTATGGGCCAGCCGTTTGCTTTAATTACGGCTCTACATCTTTTTGGCATGGAATGCACCAATTTCAAAAGAAGATCTTTCATGGCAATATGGTTGGAGGAAAATATTAAAGCTGCTAAAGTACCATGTGGCCTTTCTACTGTTGTGGAACTTTGAAAAGATTTTCTGAAACAAATTTTTTTGCGCACAGGGGGCGATCAGGACGACCAAGAAAAACATCTTTACGTGAAGACAGGTTATTGCACAGAATTCACTTTCAAGCAGAAAGCTTAATTCCTCGCAAATTTGAAACAATGGACTTTGACATCAAATGTGAGTGTGTTCCAAGAACTGTTAGAGGAAGACTGCTGGAAATTCGGTTACGAGGCTATAAAGCGCGCCCAAAACCATTACTGACTGAATTTCAACGCAAGAGGCGATTGACGTGGGCAAGGAACATTCATTATGGACTATTAAAGACTGGGAAAAGGTAATATTTAGTGACGAGGAGTCAGTTTTGTATTTCTGGCAACCAAAGTAGTGCCTATGTAAGACGACGCACTCATGAGGAATTCAGCCCTCAGTGTCTGAAGCCTACAGTAAAGTACCCGACAAGAGGGATGGTATAAGGTTGCATGTCTTCCCATGGTGTTGGAAGACTTCACATCGTTAGCGGAACAGTGAAAGCCATGGATTACATTGAAATATTACAAAATAAATTGCTACCAACTGCGAGAGATCTTTTTGGGAATCAGTCATGGAATTTTCAGGACGATAACGCGCCTTATTATCGTGCAAAGCTAGTCCAGAAATGGTTGAAAGACCATACTGTGAATAGAATGAACTGGCCAGGACAGTATCCCGACCTTAATCCGATAGAGAACTTATGGTTTAAAATTGGTTATGAAATTTCAAAGAAAAAACCTTCAAACAAACGTGAATTAATTGAAGCTTTAATATTTTCCTTCAACCATATTGTCACGAAAGATCTTCTTTTTAAATTGCTGCATTCCATGCCAAAAAGATGTAGAACCGTAATTAAAGCAAACGGCTGGCCTATAAAATATTGATTTTCTAACATGTGACAACAATGTAATTTTCAAAATGCTTATTAAATATACCGTATTTGTCAATTTTCGTGTTATTTTTCTTTGCATATTATGTCATTCTATAATGTTTTATTCTGCACATATTTCACATTATTGTGTTCAGGCAGCTTTACTACAAAAATATTTTAGTCATTAAGAAACTAGTAGTAGATTTGAAATCAGCATAAAAATACATTAAAAGCAATAACAATATTTAAGATAGTGCGATAATTTCACAACGAAAAATGAAGTCAAACACAGAAATTACGCTAAAAAATGAGTGTGTTCAGGACTTTTTGCCACCACTGTACCAAGTTTAACATTTTCCATTTAATAGAACAAAAACTACAAGTGTTTAGTAAAAGCAGATGCATTTACTTTAAGCAAGATGTCATACTTTAAAAGCGTTTTACTCGAAATGTGATTTTTCGATAATAATCAAACGGGGTCAGCGATTGCTAAAAAATTTTGATCATAATTAACTGAAATTTTTTCTGTAAGTTCTGTATAATAGTATAATTGTTTTAACCATCAGATTTATCGATCACAGTTTTATTACAAAATTTACAGCACCTTATGTGAATATAATAATTGTCATTTTAAGCATTTTCATATAGTAACCGAGATAAAGTGCTCTAGTTTTGTAAAAAAGAAAATATCTCTTATCCTGAGGGTCATTTCAAAATTGAATAATATAGCACCACATTAGATTGAAAAAATTGAAAATTTGTTCATAAACCTGTGATGCAGAATGGGCTGCGTTTATGCTATTTTTTCAACCTTTTAGTGATAATAATTTCTTTTTCTCTTCTTAATGTTAGCACATTTTTATTAAAATTCATTAAACAAATCTAAAAATAACATAAAAATCCCCATATCTCCTTTTTAAAACAAAAAGAAAAGTTGTCGCAACCAGTCGGATAACTTAAGAGAATCTCAAGGAACATTTGCAAGGAAGCTGAAATGACACGAAGGGAAAGCCTAATATGTACTTACGTTTCACGAAACGAAATCATCCATTAGCAAAATTTTTGACATTATTATGGAAGCAAACCTCCTGGTTCAAACCTAATAAAGTGATGGTGAAACGTTTACAGAAATAGGCAGCGTTGAGGGTCTTCCCCGTATTGGCAGGCCTAGTGTGAACGAAGCACCTTTTGAAACTTTTGGCAACCGTTTTAATGGAATCCTAGTAAATCAAATTGAGAAGTATTGCGTGAACAAGCATCGTAAATAAAAGAAAATTACCAAACCCTTAGGATGGTATAAATGATTTATTAAACGATGAATGACGAAGTTAGATATATTAAACACCAAAGGAGAACGTCTTTTTTCTACTTCTAGTGTTTAGCGTATCTAAGTGTCCGTCTAAGGGATTTCTGTAAAGTGCCTTATCGTGCACTATTGGTGGGGTGTGAAGTTAGTGTGGATTGCTCCACTCGACGTAACAGGGGGGGGGGGGGAGGAATGCGAGAGTGTACATATACAGGGCACATAAATAAGTTTAGTAAGAATTCTTCATAAAAATGTTTAGGTTGTATACTTATAAAGAGTAAAACATGTTAAAGAAATTTTAGTCGGAACTTCAATAACGTTTAGGCATTCTAAGAGATACCAAGGGAGCACATGATGAAATAAGGTACTGAGATAAATGATCTTTCAAAGAAAATTCTGATAGTACTTACAAGATATACCAGCAAACATATACCTAATTATAATATTTTGAGCAAAATAATCAGGACAAATCTTTAGGTTCATACAGTCAATTTCCTAACGTTCCAGGATATCTAAAATAAGGACGACCATTAGAAAGAATTTGAAAAGAATCCTTTGGGGAGCATTCACTCAGTCTATGAATTGATATCAATTTCATACTCATTGAGAAGGACAGGCTTATTCGTAGTTCTTATAAAAATACATATCTGGAAAGAAACGCTCAATCCCATCTTGTCTTTAGTCACATGTGCCGATTTTCATGTTTTTTCGATAATCCTTCTAAGAAAACTGTAATTTCATTTTAGGATGTATTTATTCTGCTATAAGGAAATGCAAATTTTACTTATTTATCTAAGTGG
>BMAO01028805.1:0-17486 GCA_019973975.1 Trichonephila clavata
TTTGTTTTAAACCATATTATTTTATATGTTTTTAAATTAAATTCATTTGAGATTCCTGTAAGTTTTACTATGCATGAAAATAAATATTCAGTGCAATTATTTTAACTGAAAGTAATATTTTATTGAAACTGCATATAAGAGAGAAATTTTCGGAAAAAATAATAATCAATTGACAGATTTGTGTTTCGGAGATAAATTTGCTTTCACTGTGGGATTTTTTTGTCTTTGAAAGCGCAGGTGACGCACCATGGTTAGCTAGCGATCCTGAAAGTATGACATACACATTATTATTTCGTTTCTTTTCTCAAATAAACAAAAAGACATCGATTATTTTTTCGTATTAGGAATATATAGTCGAGTATAATTAAAATTTTAAATACAGCATTTGAATTTAATTTTTAAAAAAGTAAAAAATAATTTAAGAAATGTGGTTTAATGTCAAACTGTTTTAAGCAGTTCTTATTTTCGTGGGTTTTTTTTCCTTTCGATTGGAATATGGCATGAAGTACTTCAGTTGAAACTTAAATGTTTTTTTTTAATATACGCGTGGGAAGAGCAGAATGTTTTATACAAATTTTAAAGATTTATTGGTAAGTTTTCACAAACCCACTCTATTGGCTTGACCACCCTTTGGCACTGATAAGCAAACCATGACCACCTGGGGTTTACCTGACCTTCCGCGGAATTTGAAACTATAGTATAGATCTTTTCAATTTTAATTAATGTTAGAGGAAACAAACTCGTTTTTAATTGCGTTCCATTTATGAATATTCTAAAACTATGCATAAATTGGGAAAAAAATTTGCACAGTTTGCAATTAAGCCTTAGAAATATGAATATATTAATAAATTAAAATGTTTCGCATGTTCAAAAGTACAGCTTGTTCCAATTATTTCTTATCATATTACTAAAATATGCATGTGTTTTTAAAGTTAAAATTTAAAAAACAAAACAAAAAAGGACTAGAATATAGAACCACGGTTCAAATTCATCGCAGTAGTTATTACGTTATCCTTTTTGCAAATAAATAACTCTGTTACTCTAACAACGTATCTGGTTCTGTAGTTGAATAAGGCAAAATAACTTTTAAAAAATCATAACATTAAAAATAATTCTGGATTCTAAGAACGATAAAATATCCAGCCATTCTAAAAATCAAATGTTTTATTCCACAAAAAAATACAATACTAACGGTTGCCAAAATACTCAAACAAAACTTTTACTTAATATTTACATTCGGTTACAGTGAATACGCACAAGTATAGATGCCATGAATTAATCCAAAAAATAAACTCTGAAGACATGACAGTAGTATTATAGGGGAGACCGGGGCAAGATGACGACGTTAACAGTTTTTTTTTTTTTGTTTATTAATTTATTTTTAAGGGTAGTAAAATTAATTTTACATGAACTGTTAGAGTAGTCCTTTGTAGTATTAAAATATATTACCGTTTAATTTTTCCAATAAAAGAAATTAATGATTATTTTATTTTTTCATAACCTTAACAGATCGTCATCTTGCCCCAATACTGGGGCAAGATGATTTTTGGCTTGGGGCAAGATGGCGACACTGAAAAAGGTTGAGCATCTTTTATCTTTTGAGTGTATTATATGGTTTAACAAATCATAACTGCGTTTTTACATCTTACAAAGTATCAAACTAAGCGTAATGCATTGTAACGTAATGTTGAAGTGTTTAGTTGTGTACCTAACAATAGTCACAAATAAAAATGACATTTTTATATTTAAACATTCCTCATGCCAACACTCTTGGCATTTACAGCACTGGATCCATTCTTCTGTTGAAGGATTCCTCTTCACAAGCAGGACATGTTATAACACTATCCTTTGAAGTTGATACAACTGGAATGTTTGGGCTAGAATTTATAGATTTAGGCCTAAAAGAAAAATTTGAGTTTTTTTACTCCCTTTTTAGCTTCACCAGCTTTTTTTCTGTGTTTTTTTTTTAAACTTCCTGTTCTCCCTTCTGCTTTTCCCTTTGTTCTAACATATCTTTGGTGGGTGTGCTTGTAAGAATGCTAGAGCTCAATTTTTTGCTTCTTTTTTTTTTCACATTATGTTGTTTTAGGCAATGGTTTGAAATAAAAAAAACACTGACAAGCTTCTTTGGTACATCGGAATCAGCATTTGCCATATGTTCTGGTTTTTCTGGAGGGTTTATATGTTGATTTTCTATTACCGGGGTCTGAAGATTAGCACTATTATTCTCAGTTTCATCGCCAACTGCAGCATGGTTAGTAGTTTTTACCGCAGCATAGTCATGTTCGCTAAACACAAGAGGATTATGAGGCTCAATCCCATATTCTTTAAACCCTTTCAACGGCATTTCCAACTGTAACTGATTTGAAGTAAGTAATGCTCAAAACCTCACCAATATTTTTGTCTGTGATAGTTTGTTCTGGATGAGTGACCATAAAATTGTCACATGCTTGGCTAAAGTTCGTTTTTGAATGGTCGAAAAATGACACAACAAGGGGCTGGAGACGATGTGATGTTGGCGACTGCAACCCAACCATGATGATGTTTTTCGCTCTGCAATATAAGATGGCCTGCAAAGTTATATGAGTTTTGTGATTGTCAAAAATCAACAGATTAGGAGATTCTTTGCTTGGTTTCATATGAAGATAATAGTGCTTCAAAAAAGAGAAAAAGGTGCCCTATTGTTCCAGCCCTTATCCTACAGTTGCCTACAGTTCCTGGTGGGGCTGGCTCTTTCTACAAGTTCAGGAAGCATTCGTTTTCTCGCAAAAAATCAGAAAAGGTGGCAGATAAAAGCCAGTAGCTCTAAAGCAACAAATTATTGTAACATTCCTTCCTCTTTAGGGCTTAGCGGATGGCAAAAATGTCTTCCTCTGGTCACCCCATTTCGAATGAAACGTTTCCCGATCCGATGCACCTCTTAACCCCAAAAGAGATGGAATTTCAAGGTCACTAGGACATACACACAGACAAGCAAGTGTTCACAGGATTTAATAGAATGGACAACAATAGTAAGTTTAATAAATTCCGAAACACGGGGCAAGATGACGAGCTCGTCATCTTGCCTCGTGTTTCGGATCGTCATCTTGCCCTAGACTGTCTGTTTAAAAATATTCGCTCTCATTACCATGAAGGAAGGCAATTCATTGACATTTATTCATGGAAATTGGTAGTATTTAAACCAAGTTACTCATAAATATTAAAGAGAAACGTTATATATTACCTGTATCTGTAGCAGAGCTTATTTACACATGCATAAAAGTTATATCGTGACATCAAAAAACAATCAAAGCTTCACAACTAACACAAAAAGGGCGATTTCAGCGTGTCCGTTCTATAATTTAACGAAAGGCCAAAAGGAGAGCCAGTAGTGTTCATTTGATTCTACTACCTAGTGGAATGCGGAAAAATTAAGACATTAGTCATCTTGCCCCGGTCTCCCCTATAATTTTCAAATTTATACTTTAAAAATCTTTTACGTTTTATAACAAATGATTTTAGACCGCCCAAATTTTGCTTGTCGCTCTACTAAACAATGAACATAAAAATGCGAATGAACTATTTTCGGTACTGTATTTTTAATTGCGAATCTAAAATAATGTAATGAATTTCTTTACGATTATTTTAAATATTCGTTATGATTTTACTACTTAAAAGGAAAAAAATGTTGTTAAAAATGTCCTATCGTAATTTATTCTGCATAATCTTTGCATTAATTAGGAATAATAATCAAGATTTCAGATTATGAATAGATTACAAATATTTATTTAAAAAGAATTAAAAGAGCAGACGTTTCTGAAATTTTAAATTCTCCACTGTTTTTGACGATTAAAAACATCATCGAAGTTTTTCACAACTCATATTAATATTAATTTTTCCAATGGAATTTTGAGAAACGATTATAGTAAAAATAAAACATTTATTTCTTTCTAGTTTAGTTTTTTCTGTAATGTACATGTAAATATTTGATGTAAACATTATTCTTTTTTTCAAATTATTCTTTTTTCTTATTAAACTAATGGGGTCGATTCATCACTAGAGGGCGCTGCGATCGTGGCCATCATCACGTGATTAACAACGTGCTATCATGTAAACAAATAACAGCTAATGGTATGACACTTGTGATTGCGCGCTAACTTTCAAATTTGTAAACATTATTATTTTATATTCTTTAAATTCTTTTTAGTACTTTAAATATTTTTAATATATTTTCTACTATTTTAGTTTAAGAAAAGGGACTAAATATATGTGGTTTTAGTTTATAGTATTAGATTTAAGTTTAGTTTATACTTCCATCCTTTGGCTTCGAATTTTTGTATACTTATAGGCTTAGTAATTATTTTTTATAAGTGCCCGCCACATTATGATTTAAATAATTCTACAGCGCTCTATTGAACAAATTGCTTCTGGAATTGGGAGAAATCTATTACTGTCACAAATTATGTTGTAAGCGAATTTTTCCGAGAAAAATGCATGCAGCTGTTAATAGGGAGTGGCTCGCCAAAACAAAGAATTGTTTTGACTACTGAGCCAGAATGATTAGTTAATGCTTCAGCTGTTATGTGTGAATAGGAGGAGATACTGCTAGTGAATAGATTACTTATTTGTATTTCTAGACACTGATACTTGTGTCTGAGGGATGTGAAGACCTTTCAGAATTTATTAAGCAAATTATATTTGCTGTCTCTGGCATTTCAAATATTGTTTTTAAATAAAAAAATTTCATTGCTCCTGAAGAATTGTCTTGCTGTTAGAGAGCATACAATTCTGGAACCCCGATCTACTTACATTCTAAAATGTGGCATGTTTCAGAGCAGATGGATACATACATTCGTTTGGAAAGGTATTTATTAATAAATTTGTGACATTAATTGTATTCTTTTATATATAAACTTCTTGTAATTATGAAAAAATAGCCTGTGAATTTCACTGTTATTTTCTAAAATTTATATTAAGTTTCCTTTTTGCTGTTCTTGAAAATCCATTTTAGTATTATTGTTTGGATATCAAAGTTTCTAATGTTAATTATTGTTTTATTTTAAAAATTGTATGGAAATATTCGTTTGGTTTACATCTATTGGATAATTTATATGCAATTCAATAACTCATAAGAAATAATTTATAATAAAGAATAATTCAATAAAGTTAATCATTATTTCTAAAAATTATGTATTAATATGATTCTTTTCTTTAACTTAATAGTGTAAGAGTATTTTCTTTTTTAAACTTTGAAGACAGTTTAAAGAGAAATTTCTAAAAGAAATTTCAAACCTTTGTAAATGATAATTACTAAGTAAAGCCAGACAATCAAAGCTGGCTAATGTGTTATTTCATTGCAGAATCATCATATATTTCAAAAGATCTTACTATGTCTTTGGAATTTTTATGGAACAGTTGTTTAAAAAATTAGTATACAATAACAATGTTTCAATTTTATGTATCCATATTAATGCAAATAAAGATTGAAACTGACAAAAAAAATTCTCTTTTGGAATACATCTTAGAAAAAAATTTTTCACATGAGTACATAATGAAGTAATGTCACCGATAGTCTTTCAATAGAATATGAAAAATGCATTTTTTAAATTGCAATGAATTTCTTTGTTAAAAAAATAAAATTTTCACATGCTTCGCTTGTATTATAATCATGTAATATTAAAATTAAATGTTCATAAATGATGCATGTTAAATAATTGTAATTACTAAAATAAACTAGCTAACAAAAATTTTGTATGCTCCTATATGTAAAAATTTTCACGAAAATAATTTAGCATGTTTCAAACAATTTCTAAAATTTTCCCCATATTTTAATATAATTCATTTTTTCCCCAAGGAGACAATAATTTATAAAAAAAATTAAACATTTGTAGGTGATAATTACTAAGACTAAAATTGCTAAATATTAGTATTTTATAACATATTTTTAAAAACTTCACAATGTATTGGTATAAATCATACTATTTTAAGGCCTCACAATGCCCTAAACATTTAAAAAACAATTTTTTGACACTTTCTTGTGGCCCATACCATTGAGAAGCTTGCCACCAAATTATATTATTAAAGATTAAAATCATTATTAAACATCAACAAGTTACCAAAGTTAATCATGAATAAACGGAGTTCCATTCTAATCAAAATAAGTTTCTACTACTTATAAGCAAGAAAATTAACTAATTATATCATTAGTTTACAAGGAAAATCCTAAACTTCAAGAAACTTTTCAGTTTTCCAAATTATTCTTGAGCAAAATATTAAATTACTTCAAAGTTTTTCAAAGAAATGCTAAATCAGTACTCATACCATTCCAAAATTAGGACTGCCAAAATTAGGAAAATTAAACTGCCAAATAATTTTGCCAAGCAAAAACACATCAAGAACTTTAAAAAATTATGTTATTAGTATTACTGTGTTCAAACATAAGCAGGAACAGCTCCAGTTATTGGCTGTATAATGCAACAACATCCCACAGAATCAAATGTCTATACATAAAGCCAGATTTGGTTTCATGATCCTAATTCTCAAATATATAATTGATCCAAGTACTCTTCTTGGGTCAATATTTGTAAGTAACTCAATGCGAAAAATTTATTCAGGACTTATAAGCAGGATAATATCAATATTCAAGAGTCTTTTAGACTTATATTTATGTAAAAATAAATCTAATCAATAATGATAAATCTTCTACAAATTGTGCAAATACCTATAAATGCTTATTTGTAATACATAGTAAAAAAAATTGTACAAGTGTGTAATAGGTTTATGCCACAGTCAAACTCTGAAAAACAAATGTTGTGCTAATAGATACCACACAAATATATTACAATTATTCAATTATTTATTTTGTAAAAGAATTAGGGATTCAAAAATGACTTTTTTATTTTGATCATGTAAGAGTGAGCAGGAATTTTTTATTCCATAAATGGACATAAACATATTCTATTATACACAGATTTTAATTAAAATTTTTTAATTCCTTAATTTATTATATTTGGAAATCAATTCTCGATCAATCATATCTTTTACCTAAAATAGCACAGCGAGTAAGGACTTTCAAAATGTTGCATAATTTTTTTACATGTAATTTTACAAATGGTAAATGATAATTTTGACTTCTAATGTTTAAAAATGGTACTTGATTAAAAAATCATCAAGTATAAACATTAAAGAAGCTGTAGTAAATTAAAATATTTTTCCATTTCTATAGTGAATGGTTCTCAAAAATGTTTCTTTTTCCCTGTAATATTCTAAAATTATTAAAAACATTAAGTTTTTGATTTATATGTATGTATACCTGTTTTTGATACAACATGTATGGTCACATATCAGATTTTTGCATCCTAATTTTGTAGATAATTAAATACTGAAGTATCTCTGTTAACTACTGTGAAGATGTGTAAAATTTAGATTAACTAAACATATGTTCTATTGTGTGTGTGTTGGACACACCTGTCCTTAATTTTACCAAAAACATATCAATCACTTGCAAAATATTATTTTGGGGGGACATTAAGGTATTTTCAATATTTAAAACATTGAATACACTAAAAAATCTCTTGCAATGAAACCCTCTGTTAAGGTTTTCATATGCATATCACTTAATGTTATTTGCAATGCATTTATTTTTCTGTACAATATTCTTCTGCTTCTATTCTGTTTTGTGAAAGGCAAGTTTATCTAGGAAGGAATGGAAAGTGCTGGACTTAATCAGAATGTAACGTTTTCTATCACTGTATTAAAAGAATTTTTTTAAAAAAAATTTACATAATTATGCATGTATATGTAACTACTCGTGAATTTAAAGCTTATAAAAATGTAAAATAAAAATAACGTGAAATTTGAAATGTCAGTTGTAGTATAGTAAAATTGATAATTAGAAATTTTCTTTTATATCGTAATTGTTTTTTAATATTAGGAAAAGTTAATGCAATCAGTATTTTAAGAATATAGATAGATACGTGCTTCTCAATTTCTATATGATCTAGCTCTTCAGTATCGAACTGATTTATTCCCTGATTTCTGGAAAAATAGTGGAATATGAAACTCACAAATTATTAAAATATATTGTATGTTCTTCACCATACAGCATTATACATTTATCGATGCATATTTTTTAAAGTACATATGGACTTCATTAATTTACTTGTATTTGTAAGTGTATTGTTCTGAAAATTACAAAACAATGACTTTGCTGAGCCAGTTCAGTTTCAAAATCTTATCTATCATGCTTGTTAAATTAGTGAAAATAGTTATATAAAGAGAAAAAAAATGTAGGCGAGTTCAACTGCATACTTATTCATCAGTTAGAAAATCAGAACAGGTCCCAGAAGTAGAACCCAGCTTTGTTTTTTCGTGTCTGCAAAATTGAAATGCTTTGAAGTCGACACATTTATCAACATACAGTACAATAAAATTTCAAATGACTGCAACATAGAAAATGCATAGATATATATTAACATTATATACACAGTTAGGAAATAAAATGAACAAAGTTATGATGATATTTCTATAAATTAAAAAGTATTTGTATTGCTACTAAATGGATGGCAAAATTTAAGAGAGATTTTATTCCAATAAAATTTAACAGAACAAATTTCTTTATTAAGACAGTTCAGTTTCAAATTTTTGTCTGTAGTGCTTGTAAAATTGTCGAAAATAATCTTAAAATAACAAAAACAAGTATTATAAAAAAAAAAGTCAATTCCTTCTTAGGTAAGAAATTTTTTATTTTATAGTTACTTTTTATCAAATAATTATAGTTAATATAAATATGTGTATACATATGAAGAATCACAACATTAAGTGACAATTAATTTTTATTAATTATCATTAAAGTATTGCATTGCTATCCAAAACAAATGTGTTTCAAATTTCAGTTCAACTGAATGTTTTAAAATGTGAGAAAAAACCTTTTTAATTTTGGACACAAGTCGCCAAAATGGTCACTATGTCGCCAAAAATGATGCCAACATGGATGTATTTATAATTATTAGAATAATTAGTTTTAATCAATTAATTTTTATTAATTAAATTCTGTATTGCAACTAAAATAATCATGTATATAAAATTTTAGCTCAATCGAGCGCTTTAAAATGTATTTTACTAACGATTGAAAATTTGAACAACATAAATAAATATTGAGAAAGTGTGAACTAACAGTAGGAATTGAAAATAAACGTAGGTAATCAACTATATAGGTATACTTAACAAATACAGAGCATTCAGAATAGATCACAGAAGTGGTACCCTGATCTGTGTATGTTTGCAAAATTAAAATTCTTCGAATTCGAAATGCTCAGAAAATATTTCACTCTTTTTAAAATTTTAAAAATCGTCAGCGTATTTGATAAAAAAAATATTGAAAATGAAATAATTAAAAAGTACACACATTTCAGTCGAAATTTCTTTTGGAACAACTTCTTTCATTTATTTTTGATAGTAGATGTAAATACGAAAATTCCACCAAAATACTCAGTCGAATCAAACACGTGCTATTTGTTTTGTATATCATCACGTGATTATGACGTCAGGTGTATCGAGTCCATTCGGATTCTTGTTGTTATATTGGCATTGCATGATTTTAAAAGATACAGAATTTTGAATTTATTAGTTTTCGAGCTAGATTTAATTATCGTTTGGTAATCTGATTTACTTTAAAATATTTTTTTTTCCTATTGCAATTATCTAAAATGGTATTAACAAGCAGCATTTTTTAAAGATATTTTTATAAATTGAATCAATGTGTTTTTTATGTTTTTTCTGTTCGTAAGAATTTTTTTGTACGGCTTTTGATTTGCTTAAAAGAAATGCATTTTTATTTATCCCCTGTAGACAGACTAGAAAGATCTACATTTTTGTTTTAGCGTCAGGATTATTATCTAAAGATGGAAATAAAACAAAACCAACGTGCGATTATTCTTTTGGCTAATTTTACAGACAATCGATTCATAATACCTTATTTATATACCGGTAAAAGTTTTTGAAAACATTTTACATTCTGAATAACTACTAAAAATGTAAATAAAAATAATACTTTTTAAATTAACCACAAGAAATGAACAATACATGTATAAGAATTAAGAATATTAACGAAAATTATTTTTTACTAGAGATTAACTTTTATATATATATATATTTATATTTATATATATATATTATATATATATATATATATATATATATATATATATTGAGAAATCATAATAGTTTTCCCCGCTAGATACATTTTTTTGGTTTGTCATGGTTCCATGTTCTTGGTTCTTCCGGTCTGATCTTAGGATGCTTGGGATTTATTAGTCTTCTTTTGAATTATTTACTGCTATATATATATATATATATATATATATATATATATATATATAAAATGATTACTAATGAAAAATCTTTTTTTCAGCATAATTGTTTTTACAAATAAAATATTCATTAATTTAGATCTAATGATTTGTGTTAGTTAGACTTTTGTTGGCGAAGTCCTATTTTCTTTGGAATATCTACACCAGCGATACTCAACCTGCGGCGCAGTGGGCGTTTTTGAGTGGCCCGGTCATGACCCATTGCTCTCAGAAATTCTATAATGCGAAAAAATGTATTAAAAGTGTAATAACGTATTAAAATTTCTTCTTGTTATCTGGAACATTGTCTTTATCGGCAATCCTCTTTATTGATATTTTTTATCAATATAAAGTTTCCTCATTATGTTTATCAAGTAACCTTTTTTATTTTCTATTCTTTAACTTTATTTTGCATAAGAATGTGCCCAGCCTTCTTGCAATATGGTTCAAACTTTTCAGTTTTGAAATTTTTTTCTGCTACAAATTCAAAGGATTTTGATTCGCAATCACTCAGTAAGGAAACAAATCTCATTTGGCATTCATGAGTTGATTGTCTTCAGATCATTAGGGCAGCGTGGCTCCAGATTTTCCATTAAAATTCTTCTCATGTCCTTTTTTCCATTTATGATATTCCCACAGACAATTCCGATAGTATTCTAACTCTACCTCACTTAAAGTTAAATATAAGTTCACTAAGGTGATTTCAATAGTTATATATAATCCTAAGATAAGTATATATGATCTTGCTTTGTCAAGTGCCTACATAAGAGACTTAATAATTTCTATACTTCTTAGAGATATGTCGAATTTGTGAGAGTCTCTCTTGCTGCTTGTCAGGGCATTGAAAACATTTTCCCTTTGCTTTCTTTTTCATCAATAAGTTATATATGCACAGAGCAAATATTTTATATCCATTGTCGGAATTTTCAGCAACAAAGAAAATTTCTCAATTATCATGGCTTCTGCTTAAGCAAAATAAGGCAATTACGAGCTTGCTATTGATATCAAGCGAAATTTTCCCCTCCTCTTGAAAATTCGAGTAAACAGTTCCATAACTTTGATTATAAGGCTTGCCTGTATGTTCCATTTTTAAAGAGAACCTCAATGGAATGGTATTGTAGCATCTCAATATTGAAGTTTTTCATTAAAAGTTTGTCAAGTTTCAGATGATTTATGTCATTTATTATCAGACAATGTCTTAATACTTTTAGCAGGATTACCTGTAGTTTTTCCAAATCTGGCTCTTATAAGAATCCTATTTATTTTTCTTATTAAGAAATAAAATCTAAAATGATCATTAGTTCTGAAAAGAACTATTTGTTTTAGTAAAATCAATACAAAGCTTATATAATACGATACAAATGCTCGTGCAAGTTTGAATGAATTAAGTTCAATTCAGTGCTGAACTCTTGAAATATTGGAGAACTGGACAAAGCATTATGCTCCAAATGAAATAAGGGGGAAATTAAAGGTTTAAGAATTTGTGGAAAGTTGTCAATTTTTTTTTAATTCGTTCTTTTTTTACTTGTATCGCGCACACAATTGAAAGGTAGGACCAATCGTCTTGTTGTGAAATAAGTCCTCTCTTTGTACTTAAAGAATGTAAACATGAAATGTGTGCTGTTCTCCAAACAGAGTGCAGAGAGAGTGTTTATGAATGTGTCTTACTCTAGCCTCGTAATTCTGATCCACAGTCAAGTGAGCACTTCTCCAAAATACCACACCACGGGAGATATTACAGCAGCGGCAGATTTAACGTGAATCAGCCCCTCTACACTCAGCGGCACTAGGGCTTGAAATCATGCAATGCCGATCAGGAGCTCCTGATACACACAGTGGAAAATCAACAAGTCAAAATAAAAATAAATCATATAATCCTAGCATTTTAGAGAGATGGTGTAACACCCCCCCTCCGTCTACTCTGAGATCCCGCTAAAGGTGTGGGAGGAAGTGAAGGACGACTTGACATGATAATTTCTAATTATTTATTCAGAACTCTAATTAACTCCAACACAAATCAGTTAAACAGATTCAATAAGATGTTTCCAAGAGGGTTAAGGGAAGGACACGTATAGATCCGTCACAATGGTATCTTATCAATTGAAACTTCTGTGAATCTATTGTTTGCCATTTGAGTGCTTCAGTTGTCACGCGAAAAGAGGAATTTTATATCCTGCTCTTTGTTTATTCTTAATTTTTGCTTTTATACCGTCTTTTGATGTAGTATTGGATATCTTCCACTGAAATGCAAAGGATAATATTCTTAGAATCTGGAAGGGCTTTAGCTAATTTAACAACGTCTTTTATTATTCTTGATTTATTTGTGTGCAGGGACCCAAATGAATGTAATTGATGAAACAATTTTGAGAATTTCTTGCAGAGTGAAACTTAATTCAAAATTATCGTATTCTATTTTTTATTGATATTTTGGAATCTCTCCAAAACGGACCAACTCTTCGTAAAAAAAGAAGTATTTTTCTGCTTCCGGAACCCAATACTTAAAAGCAGTCCATATATATGGCAATAACTTGGGATGAAAAAAATTAATTAAAATTATCTCAGTAAAAACATTTGATGAACTTTCCTTAGAGTTCTTTTGACGTAGGTCTGGTGGCTCTTTAGAATTACAAACAACTAATGAATAAAAATTAAATGATATTGATTTTAGCAATTAAAACTTGAATGCCATTATAAAACTTTTTGCTGCCATACCGCACCTGATAAATTAATATTGGAAGAAATTATAATAAGTGAGATTTTTCAAAAGGAAAAAACATAAAGTACACAGCAACTTTGCATGAAATTTGAATGTAAACAAAGGGGCATGATCACGGATGAAAGGAATTCGTGAGAATCTACCCATAACTTAATGAAAACGCTCAAAACCAATTTTTTTTTTGTATGTGTTTAATAGAGGGGTTAATGTTGCTGTTGTTACAAATGACACTTGTCTGAAGATGCCAGATAGAGGCCCATGAAATGCATCACGGCAAAGGGCTGAATACACGTCTGTCATTAGCCGTAGCTTTGAGCACCATACAGGTGATGGTTAGCATAGTATGAGGTCAATGTAGTTTTAGCACTTTTTAAATTTTTTCTGTAGCTTTGGTCCCCCCCCCCCATCTATTTAATCCTATGATTTCCACACCACTCCATATATTTTGAGAGAAGCATTCAACGAAAAAAAAAGGAAGTTGGATTTTTCTTTTGGTGTGAACAACGTGGGAAATTTGTGTCGTGTGTATGTGGCTCTGGGAAAAAAAAGGTTGAGTATAACTGATTTAAATCATTTTGTTGATCAAGTAAAAAAATAAACATTCATTCTAAATAATTCTCAATTATTTTAACCAATGCATCTTCTTCAGAATATTTTATCCATTTTACAGCCCAGTTCCAGATGAAAGCTTCCTGTGTGTACAGCTCACGATTGTTTTATGCCTTAATTTATTTTTCGAGATACGAATTTTATATTTTATTTTAAAATCAAAGGGAGGTGGAGGAAGTAAGAAAAATATAAAAAATTTATTAAATTGGTTTATATAAAACAAAAAAAATAAAAAGAGTGACGTAAAAACTCCTACTATTGATAATGGATCAAAATGAAAAGAAAGACTTAAAAACTATAAAACAAATAAGGTGACATCATTGTCATAGTTTTGTATTATTTTCTGAAATATTTTATAACATAGGGAATGTTACTTACAAACCAGAGAGTTATTTTTTTTTAAACTGTAGAATTTTTTCATAAACATTTCCATCGAACGTTTGAGCAAGCAAGAAAAATATTTCTTTTCTGTTTCTTTCTACGATGCACTATAATAGAAAAAATTAATTTAATAAATTTTTTAAAGAGTCTGTACTAAAAATCACTTTAATACTGTTTTCTCTTGAGAGGATTTTGCATGTATGAACGTCCAATTCGCTTTGAAGTCCAACAGAAAAAGAAAAGAAAGAATTAATCGAAAATTCAGCCATCTGATTCTGTAATTTAAAAGAACAACGCAGTGGCTTAAATTCATAGAAAGATGTTATTCCCAGTTTCACTTAATCGCGATGATTTCCACACCACTCCATATATTTTGAGAGAAGCATTCAACGAAAAAAAAAAGGAAGTTGGATTTTTCTTTTGGTGTGAACAACACTTGGATGAAGTACGAAAGAAGATTCGTTTCATCTCGTTTGCATGTCTCTTGGGAAATAACAATTTCAGATTAACATTTGTGAGTCTGAATAGTTCTGGAAGTGTTATGATGCAGCATTCCGTATAAGAATATATACAATTATTTTATGTTGGATTATCACTTTTAAATTCTAAAAAATTATGTTTTCGTTCTTATGAATGAAAATGAGGTACAAATTTGTTGTAATGAGTCCATTTGCTACTTTCCTTACATGATTACAATTCACATAAATTTTTCTGCAAGAACTGAATGCGAGTCAGGAATATTTAGCGAAGAGTGTAGTATTAAGTTTGAGACCCGTGTGTATCACTTGTATGTTTTTAATTAGAACCATCAAGAAAAATATTCTAGTTTTAAAATTTTAAACCTAGCTGTCTATTGAAGAAAAACAATTTCAACAAATTACTTCTTTCGTGTTATACTAAAGAATTTAAATTCAAAAATTTTAGCCTAAGCTTAAAGAAGTACAAATTTAAGCGGATGTAACCGAAAAGGCGCGTTCAATGATGTACACTCAGTAGAGAGAAATACATGTGGATTGTCGTTTTGCTATTAATGCAGCTTCTACTTTCATTCCCGCTGATGAGTGGAACTCACAATTAGAAATATGTACCATTTAAATATTTCAGTCGCTTCACTCATCGAGTCTCAATCTTATAAGTGGCTTGTTTTGATTTTAGAAACGTTCGTTTTGCAATTACATGATTGGCTTTATTAAAAAACAAAATATGCTACTACTGAAATAAAGAGAAACATGTGTGTCTAACCTCTCCCTTCGAAATCCTCATTTATTCTGAAAATAAAAAAATAGTGATTTCCCTCTTGGTAAGCAATTAATGTGAAGCCAGTGAGCTGGCAGCAGAAAAGACATAACAAAGATGAAATTTTTGCTTCAGCTTTGTTCCCCTTTTCCTTACAGTCTGGAAACATGTCACTTTTAAAAGCGTTCTTTCAAAAAGGTACATCCAAACATGTACTCATCGTCTGTACTCAACCAGTATGTGTACCAGAAACCACGTCACTGCTAACTTAAAGCACATGGAAAGTAAAAGCCGAAGACAAAACAAATCGGAGTAAGAGAGCCTTTTTTTTCTCTGAAGGATTATTGAATAAAATTGTTTTGATTGTAGAAATGATTGTGTGAGTCTGTTTTTGTGCAATTCCATTTTTTCTGGATCGATCAGTCAAACACACCTTTTCTTTCCTTCTTTTTTTATTCTCAATGTTTATTTTTGGACAAAATCTATTACAAACGGTTTGTAAATTTTGGAACCCCCCTGCAGAAAGATTACCACAAACCACATTATAAACATTATTAAATAATGAAGAATAATTTTGAAACAAATTTTGATCTTATGTTTTTCAAGATTCAAGAACAAAAAACAATGGATTTGAATGATTTCCCAACGAAAAATTTTATTTTGTATTAAGATTTTACTAAGTGTAGGATTTATGTGTTTATTTTTATTTGGCTTTAATACTTTTGTTGCATTATTTAAAAAAAATATCCTTCACTTGCCTTCCTCTTCACTGTTTTATAATTTAAACACGAGCGTCCTCAAATTGCTTCTTTAGAATCATGTCTTTGTGGAATATTCTTTTTTGTTTCAGGATTTCTTTAAAGAGTTCTTTTTTAAATCAACAACCACACTTCCCCAACGAAGAGAATAGGGACTTTAGTTATTAGATTCTAGGCGTAAAACATAGGTTTGACTGTAAATTAAGTTGGTATTGATTTGTGAAGTAGGTTGATATAATGTCAGTTTATTAATACCATATTTAGAAGCAATAGATCTCAGAAGATTGAATAGCGGTCAAGGGAAGACACTCATAAGAATGATATTTTCAAAATAATATGCAAAATTCTATATTTTTTAAATTACGTCTCCCTTCTGAAATTAATGTAAAATAATTAAAAGTAAAAACAACCGTTCACACAGGTACACGTACACCGCGCATGGTAAGGAAATCATTTTCGGATTCTTGTCGTTTAGAAACAAAAATATCAACAGAATTTAACCTTTCTGAATGATTCGTTTATATTTCGAGTAAACATTTCTACGATCGCATTAGCCTTGTTATTTGATTCTCTACGGAAAACTCCTGAGAAATCTTTATTCATATTTTGAGTCGACTATATGAATTGCTGGTAAGTGATCAAGTCATGTGTAAATATTTTTTATGAAATTAATCCATGAGTGGGATATTTTTCGCGTTTTACTAATTCTAATGAAGTAGAAACATTTTAATTTGTCCCTTCCATTTTTAAATTTCGTATGAAATTGATTGCTGCATTTTCATTCTGCAAAATTCGATTGCCATTGGAACCTATTCCAATATCACTAGAAAAACATTAATGCAAGCTGCTTTTCTGCGAGAATTTCATTTTCAAATATAGATTTCGATTACGATTTTTCAACAACGATTGGTCAACATTCTATTTATTTTCCTCCACGTAATAATTTAAAGATAATTCCATGTCTTTTATGAAATTTTTTGAGAGGAGTTCTAAAAGATTATCAATTTACTAGTATTCATCGTTTTTTTTTTCTTTCATAAAATGTTACATAATTTTTGACAGTACATACTACTCTGAAACTGTGTTTATTTTCCGTTTGAATAGTTTGATTTTCGCATCCTTTTTTTTGCATACCTCATGATTATATTATGTGCAATGAATGTTTACAAAATGTTGAAAGAAAAAAAATAATAAACTCCCAACATTCTTGGGCAGTTAAAATTTATTTTGAATTAACATTGAAAAGAAACATTCGATTTCAATTCAAAAACTTAATGTTGCGGATTTTTTTTCCTTCCACACACTCGAAATATTTCAAAGTAATTTCAGTGCTCATAATCAGATCCACTTTTCTCTGTTTTACTAAAACAATTTCAAGTACAACATGTCATTCCATTCAAAAGGATATTACTTAGTTATTTTTCTTATAAACTCTTTCAAAGAAAGGAAGTTTTTTAA
>BMAO01028806.1:0-13682 GCA_019973975.1 Trichonephila clavata
AACAGAAAAAACTTTAAAGAATACAATCAAATTTAGGAATATAATACACAAATTAAAGAAAAAATACAAATAAAAAAACTAATGTAATCTTTAATTCTTTGTTTGTCTAAAGAAATCATTTTCTCTGCTTAACCTAAAATTAAGTTTAATGAAACATTTTATTGATAAAAAATTGTAAAGGAAATAATATTCCTCAAAAGAGTGAAAGGTTAAAGTAAAGAAAAGTACTTAGTACTTATTAGTACCTTTATTAGTACTTAGATTAATGATTCAGTATTTAAAGAAATATTAAAAAGATAAAATATTAATTAAATATTTGTGAGAAATTAAAGTACAAAGAAAAAAAATTTACAATAGAATTCAACAAAAAATCATTGACATAATTAAGTAGTAATATTTACTACAGGCTAATATGTTTTTAAAAGTCATTTTAGACCTTTTTATTTTAGTTTTCCCCATAGGAACTCGAACGATGACAATGAAGAGTGTTTTATGATCTGACATTACTATGATTATATTCACATTATCCATTACGAAAATTACATCATGATCAAATACCATATCATAACTAATTTTCATGTCAAGATTTACCAAACAAAAAATAGAATCACACAAATATAATACATAAATTTAATTATATTTAAAAAAAGTTATTTCTATGCAAAAAAAATTGATGTAAAAATGAAAGAAATTTTTTTTTCAATATTATGCATTCTAAATATTATGTTCAAAATTCAATTACAAAAGTATTCACATGATAAGTTTTTTTTACATAAAAACAATATTAAAACATTTTTAAAAAATGCTATTAGTTTTTTATTGTAATTATATTACTGATTTTTTTTAAATCCAAATATTCAACTTGTACAAAGTACAAAACTGGCATATACATATTTCAATTTGAAGGAGAAAATATAAAATTTTAAAAAGTTTGTGATACATAACTTGATTTTAAAATTTCATTTTATTATTGTTGCCGATATAATAATTAATGGACTGTATATTTTAACAAATTTTAATGAGCGAAACAGATCCCAACCATATTGGATTGCTACACTTTCGAACTGAATACAAAAGGTTACAACAGTTGGCTCGGAGCAAATCTATACAAAGGAATTCTCGGCCAACTGGCGGCCAACAATTATTAATTTTTAAAATTCAAGATTCTTATTCTTTAATTATTTTAATGTACAGCAGATGGCTTACAAAGCATCCCTTGAAATTCATAAGAACAATGAACAATCTTGTTACTCATTATATCACAACAACTTTGTAAAATTTTTTGTTAAATTTTCTTTTTTTACTTTCAAACTCTCCAAAATTTAAAAAAATATGCAAGCTTAAAATACTTAACAAAAATAAATTAAATATTAATATGCATTACATTGGAATCTGCTATATGAAGAACATCTTTTGCCCTCTCATCTTCTTCCCATGGAAGATCTCCAGCAGGATCTTTCAAAAAATTCACAATAGACTGCAAAGAGAGGGGAAAAATTAAATTCTACAGATTATTTCACTTTGTTAATATTACAAGAGGTCAATGATTACTTTTAAAAAAGCATTAAACAAAAAATTCTGCAGGAAAAATCTTCATTTTCTTTATCATTCATCAGGAAAGTAATAAGTATCCCCAAAAAGTAATAGCTTTACAATTTAATGGTTCAAAATTAATAAATCTAATAAAAAATTATTTTTAAAAAATTAAAACATCCTTGGGTTTTTTTTAAACATTGCTAGGAAGCAAAACAAAATATAAAACCATTAACAAACATAAAACCATGTTTCTAAAATATATGCATCTGTCTTCATCCAAAGTTTTAATTTTATAGGAATTAGAATAATCATAGCAATAATATGAATTTTGTTTTCTTGTTTAAATAAATTAAATTAAAATCTGTTGTGCATGCCAAATGAAACATACAAAACTTGAATGTTTTGATGACTCATTTGAAAATTAAACTATACTATTCAGAAATAGAAAGTATTTCTTTATTGCCCCTATAAAATTCTATATAAAACCAATAAAGTGTAAAAAATTACATAATAAATATATGACATACATGAAATATATTTAGAAAATGTATTTATAAATATGTAAACATTTTTTAAGAAAAGAATACATAAAAATTATTTTCCAAATAACTAACAAAACATTTGGATTTGCCATTCTATAAAGGAATGTTTAAATGGAAAATTTTTAATGCATTAAGTTTGAGTCCCCCCCTCCCCTCCCCCGTATTGAATTGATTTGTGGAAAGAAGTACACATAAAAAATTCAGTACAGATACCTCAAATTCTTCATTTAAAAAGGTAACAATAATTATATTTGGCAAAAAATGCCTTTAAAAAAATATTTCCTTGTGTTTACATGATTATAATACATTAAAAAATTAATAATCTATGCTTTTTCATTATTAGTGTATTATAGCCATATAAAAATACACATCAAACTTATATATTCTATAGTTTTAAGATTTGATAAGAAAAAAGATTTTTAATTGGCTTCTACAAAATTAACAATCAGGAAATAATACCTGTACAGTATGTTTTCTATCATAATCTTTGTGATATTCCCATCTCTAAAAAATAAAATATTTCATGTCAAGAAAATCATTATTATATATATATATATGATTATTAAGAGAAAAAAGAAAATCAAAAGTCTTACTTGTAATGTTTTAGAATATGAGGTTCTGGAGTAACCTTGAGCTTCCTGCACAATTTTTTTGCATCACTAATAAGAGGAAAATACAAATATACATTGCATCTAATATTTTAATAGATTTGAAAATAAAGAAGTATATATAATTTTTTTTAATTTAATAAACAGAATAATGTGAACTTAAGTACAAAAAATGCACAAAGAATATTCACTATTTTCTGAATTTTTAAACTTTTTTCTTTCTAAATTTGAAAGCTTAAATAAAAACTATAATTAAATTAAACTGAATAAAAAATTAGCACAAAAATTGAAATTCAATAAAATTCAAACAAATTAAATCCTTTTTTTCTACATTAAACTTGTCATTAAGCATCAGTCTTTTCTCAGAATGTTTAAAGAATATGTTGTTTCCATAACAATCATCTGAAATAATAACCATCAGAACTATTGCATATAAAAGTTAAGTTTCAAAAATGCTTAATTCTAATTCCCAATACTTTAGAAATTTTAAATCTCAATCGATCAAAACCCCCACAATTAAAATTAGACTGTAAGTCTATAAATATTATTACAAAAATACACTGGCAGCTAATCTTCCATCAATAAGATCCTTAGCAATGCTCTCAAGAGTTTGATGACAAAGACAATGAAATACTAAAATAACTTCCTATGTCCATAAAATTGTAGGTCAGCTTAGAGCAGTGTGTAGTGTTTGGCTACTGTTGGCGGGAGATTATGGACTGTTGGCGCATCTTAGGTAGTGTGTTACTGTTTTTTAGGAGAAGGTGATTTGACTCTCGAACGGGACAATTAGGGAAGAGAGAGTCCCTCGGGTTTTAGGAGTGTGGGAGGGAGGTGGAGAAGGGGCGTTAGCCTTGCAACGTAACAGACAGAGAAGGAAGGGAGTTCTAGTGGTTTTGAGACTGGACTGAAATTGATGCCAAGATAGTTCTTGGGTTTTGTGCATTGCACGGAGAATTGCGCTTGTGTTTTTATTATATTGAAAAGACAGGATTCTGTTCTGTTGACATGACATGCTGTGTCTTAAAGTAAAAAGAAAGTAATAAAGACATTACACAGTGATCCCTAACTTTTTATTGTGATGGTCCAGTCAATGTTATATTATTGTACCATGGAATGTTATCAAACATTATCAGAGTGGGAGGTTGATTGTTTATATTTTAAATTGTTTTGATTTTATTGTTTTAATTTAATTATATTTACATATGTCTTCAGAATAAAATACAGTTACACCAAAAAATAAATATAGTGATTTAACATGGATTATAAAGTGATTTAACATGGAATTTAAAATGATTTTCATGGAAAGTCACACAAACCTGAGAGAAATTCCCACAGTAAATAAAATGGAAATAATTCAATGTTCCTTAAGTGGCCTGGTATCATTTGATCCACCGACCGGTACTAATCTATGGTGTGGAGTTGGGGACCACTGAGCTACAGCCTTCATCTTCAATTAATTATCAGCCTTATTTTAAATGTAGTACCTCTTCAATCTTCAAGAATCACAAAACACCTTCTGTAGCATTTCTAAGGCTTTTTTTTTTATTGTTTTTTCCCCACTAAAAGCTAGGAAAATTTAATGGTACAAAATGGTTCTTGGAAATCTGTGTTTCTATTGTACCAGAATAGAAATAATCAACCTCATAACAAAATATTACTTGCAATGTTCAATCAGATGTCAGGTGAAACCATCCTGAATACTGATAGAGGATAGTGAAATATATTTAAAATAGCATTTTTTTAATTACATAATTTTGATATAATAGGTTTGTAAGTTCAATTTTATTTCAACTCAAAAAAATAATTAACTGTTCCTGTTCAAACAAATACTTTCAAACAAATATTTAATATGTGCACTAAAAAAAAATGAAAAAAGTTCGCTTTATATTTTATACAAGAAATAAAATATTTTACATTATAAAAAGTAAAATAGAAAAAAAAGGAGAAACTTACCCAGAGCAATCTACCAAAGCCAAACTGGCTTGACCTCTGATTATTTCAGCAGCCTTGGAAAATACATTAATAAGCTCACTGCTCTGCCTTGCTATAATAAATAAATATGATGTAAAATATTTTTTACTAGTTATGAAGAAAAAATTATTAAACAGAATGGAGCTATATTTTTTTTTATGTGTAACATCTTTCCTCAGATTGCTGGAGATTTGTGGGAGTGGTTTCGTGAAAAGGGACGGAAATGTGTAACAGGAAGTTGGGGAAGCGTGCGCTATTCAGTGAAGTTCTGTTTTTTCTCCTGTCATTCGAGAGGAGCTTCACCCCCATCCCCCACCCCCTGCGGTCTAGACCGTGGAAATCTTTGTTTTTGTTTTCTCACTTTAGGATCAGAGAAGAAGCTAAGTCCTTTAGGCAGAGACATGGTTAGACAATGATGAACGTGTTTCGATACCTGACTTCGATTGCTGCGTACAATTTAAAGGACCAGCCACAGAGCAGCTGGTGATACGATCTATCGTAGACAAAACAACTCACATGTTGTGGCTCGACATATGGATATTACTTATCGTCAACAAGTGGACTGGGTATTGTTAGTCAAGATATTGGGGATATATGTGCGGCAAAATGCTTATTTGAAAATGGACAAACAGTGATTTTGGTAGTCGTATACATTTCTCCAAATCAAACGGTTCAAAAAATTAAAGATTTCCTGCATTTTTTACTTTTACCATATGCAGAAAGGTGATTCTGCTCTTTAAATAAAAAAAAATTATCACCCGTTTCCCGTGATTTTGAGTGGTGATTTTAAAGTTAACTTCAGTTTGCTAGAAGCCAAGCCACTCACAGCTTTTTTGAATGATGAACTCAAGCTCCAAATGAACACAAATCGAAATGTTTCGACAACTAACAGTGATACTGTTATTGACGCTATTTTTCAACATTTTTAAATACTTTGAAAACACTAGTATATGTGTCATATTTTAGTTATCACAAATTATCATAACTGCTCTTCCCTAAATTGAACAAGAATAATTATTTTTGATAAAAAACTTCATTACTCTTTGTGTTAATTAAATAAAATTTTCATTAAAGATAATTATTCCATAGAAAATTATTTCCAATCATACTAGATTCATTTTTTTCAGGATTTAAGTTGCTATTATGAATTAACCATGTAACATTGCAGATGTTACACATTGTATGCAACTACTGTAAGGCTCGTTTCTTTTTTTTTTTCTGTTTGCTGAAAATTTGAGATGCAACATATATATATTTAACTATAGTAATTACATATTTATACAACTATTCTGATTTTTCAAATCTATTAAATTAACTTTTTGACATATTTTTCAAAATCCAGTTACATCTATAACTTAAATAAAGATTAGGTGCTAGAATTGAAAAAGAATAAACAAATGATCAAATTTTTACAACTAAACACATGAAATTTGAAAAAAAAAATTTTAATCAATTATAAATGTAGTTTTTATCCATTAATAATAGATAATAAAGGCCAATAACGAAAAAAAATTTCAATATGAATAATAACTGGAGCAAAGATGCAATACCAAAACTCCTGCAAAATATATTTTTAAAACATTTACAAGTTTTTCAAGATAAAATTTTTTTTTTTTTTTTTTTTTGAAAAACATTAAATAACAAATACTTTGGAAGAAAATCTTTAACAATTGCTTTCTTTATGGAAAAAATATGTAATTTACTTTTAAAAAGTTTTCAAAAGATGATTTATTGCAAAAAGGAGACTAAGTGCTAAAATCTTGGCTGAAGTGTAGAATAGGGGGCCCCGTAGAATTTGACAATGTTTATCTAGATGCCTAAATAAGAATTCAGCTCTTTATTACTTCAATGTTGCTTCTTCAATCTCAGAACACCCAGTGCTAAATATAGGTAGTTTGGCAACTGATTCTGGTTGCCAAAAAATTGGCTTCACTATTCTACACTTTAACCAAAATCCTATTTTGGTGTGATCCTTGAAAAAGAATTTAAAATTGCTCCAAGATAACACCAAAGCACTATTTTCAAATTTGAAATCATTACTATATGAAACAAGATGTCACATCAGAAAATACATGACAGCATTATTACCAATATAAAAAAAAAACATGACAGCATTATTACTAATATAAAAAAATATGACAAAGTAAAAGTCAGATTTTGCAATGTACAATGAGAAGAAATTAAATAAATGTGGGAAAAAAATTACTGATCTTATTATATACTAAATTCTGATCTTATAAAAATTCCAGTTTAATGTGAAAAAAATGAAATTAAGGTTAAAAAAAAAGAAAAAATGTTTAAAAATTATTTATGCTGTTATATAGTCAATAGTCAGGGTTACCAGGCATCTTGGTCAATTTATCACTACTTTTGATGCAAAATATGTCATCAAAGGGTGCACCCTAAGAGATGTCAGAAATAAGACGGAAAATTAAATTTTATACTTACTGCTTTTAGTAAACAATATCAAAACATTGTTTCTTGTGCGACACAGCTTTTTCAACTCTTTGGCATCTATAATATTTTCTACTAAGCTCATAGACGTTGGTTTCTTGCATGTTATAGTGGTTTGTAATAAAAATAAAACCTGAAGATAAGTTTTATAATTATAAAATAGTAATGTACCTAATATTGCAGAACATAACAATATAACAAAATTCACTCAGAAATATCACATTTCATGTCCTAACCACAAACATAATGTAAAAAAAAAATTAACCTGAGAAAAAATAATTTTATTTAGCAAAATATAAAAAAAAACTAAAGACATTGATTAAATTAACCTTATTCCAGAACCTAATAAAAGATACATTTAATAATTTTGAACCTCAAATCAAATAATGAGAATCATACTTCAGCTCTAACTTTCCTTAAATTTCTATCCCGCAATACATTTGAGGCTCATATAAACCCTATCAAAAACATGTGTCACCAGGAGAAAATTTAGGAATGGCAAAATGGGTTCATACCTATTCAGGGCAGTGTATAAACTAGGACATAAAAATTCTACATAGAAGCTAATTTTTTTTTAAAAAAAGTTTTTAAAACAGTAAACCTGATTATTTGGGAGTCATTTGAACTAAGAACTACTGAAGCAACTGTACACTACTGGTGATCAACAAATTTCAATGGAGTGGGGTTTGTGGCAGCAATTTTCATCCGAGGACTCAGATCAAACAAGCACCACAATTTTTTTAAGAAAATATTTTGTGAAGTATAATGTACAAATCCTGTATGGTACAGTTCAATAAAAATTATAATTAGACACAAAAACATTTATAATAAGAGAAATGTTATAAATTTTTTGTTTAAATGATCATCACAAAACTGAACAATTTAAATAAGCAAGCACAAATTGAATGACTACAAAAAATGCTACAACACCCATTTAAATACATAAATTACAATTTAAAAAATTCTCAAACAGATTTCAGAAGACGGTGAATAAGTCCTGTCCTTACAACGAAAATGTTTATGAAAACAAATAATCCAACAGCATGCTTAAAATACAAGAAAATAATTTTGAAGCATTTTTGAAAATCTTCAGGGATGCCTAACATTTTTTAGCTTTTCTTGGCATTTATGTACACCATTATGATGCATTACACATCGTTTATTTATTTTTCTCATATTCAACACATTCTTAAATTTATACTTCTCAATTACAAATCATAATCATACGTGTTCATCAATTGTTTTGAAAATGCCGGCTGTCAGCGGTAAGACCCTCAAAGCAACAATATTCCATAAATGAACGTAATAAAAACAAAATTATACAATAATCATTCAATTCTTTTGAGAGAATAAATAAAAAAATTTTACTTTATTCTTACCACAGTTAGTAATAAAAATCCCAAAGCCGGCTTCAGCGGATCAGCCATGGTAACGCGAAAACTTCAAACTCTGCTGTTGTTTATCTTTACACACGTAGCCTTAATTGCGTTGCCAGATCTGGCAACACAAAGCATAATGCAGCAAATGCGCAGTAGTACATTTTAAATCGTATCTGATCACACACATTTCTAAATATAGTAACGATTTTGTTAAATGGTTGAAGGATTCAAATTTTGTTCTTCTAAATAGAGCTATTCCTGCTCATAGAACAGAAACACATTTTATTTACAAAACTGTAAAGAAAGCTAAAATGGAAAATAATTTTTTTCGCAATGAATTAGTTGGGACCTAAAGAGTGCCTATGATTCTATGCATGTAGATGGCCAGATAAAAAATGTATATATACAATATCTAATAATAAATGTCTTCAACTGAATATTACAGGAATAATAGCACTCTAAATTCCCAATTGTCTTTTTTATAGAATGTCTCAATATCCAAAGGAGAAGTTGCCTTCCCTGGAAGAAAACTGTTTGTGTTCTCTCCCTCATTCTATATACGGCTTTTGTCAAGGGTGAATCTTCTTTTGAAGAGCCAGTACTGCAGGTGGCTTATTCTTCGTATGGGTAATCTGATAAAAGAAAAAGAAACAGAGGCGTTAAGGAAAGCCTCAAAAAGCAGGCAAAGAACGCCACAAAAAAGCAGAGAGGGAAAAAGTCGATGTCCAGCTTTGAAATCGGTGGATCTCTGGTTCCCTCTATAAAAAGGGGGGACTGCTTTTTTGTATAATTACAAATGAACTTTTTATAAACTTGCTGCACTTATAAGACTTTGAGTTCAATTCAGATCTAGTATCATTCGGAAACTTTATAATAGATTCATGAATACTTTACCTAAGAAATTTGGATATTTAAATGCAGTTTTGGTTATGTAGCGGTATCACTATATAAACCTTTAACAACCTCCGAACTAAAATAATCATTTTTATCTAGTGGTTAAGTCACTCGGCTTCAGATCCAAAGATCGCGGGCTCTGTCCTCTGGGTAAGCGCGCCACTTCATAGGTGACACTGGCCGAATTCAGAAAAAGACAAACTTCCGGTCTGTCGTGGCACGGTCTACCCGCAAAAAGAGCAACAAAAAACTCGCCAGACTCACTTGGCGCAACTCCTAATGGCAACAATTGCTCGCGTAACACGCTCGCCATAACAACTATATCGTACGTTTGCCTATCCATCGACTCACTAGGGGGGGGAGTTGTGCTTAGCGGTATTACCTATATAAGCCAGTAACAACGGGTTCAAATCTGGAGGCTCTCGGGTTCAATCCTCCGATAAGCAGGTCACTTCAGTTATATTTTTTTCTGCTAGAAAGCTGTCTGTGATAAAAGCTTCTTTTTGAATTCATTTCCTACCGACAAAATTACGTGACGCATTTTCTCCCTTATCATAAAGTACATTTTTCAACAAGAGATGGGGGAAGAAAGATGAGTGTACACAATATTTTTAATTGACTAGGTTTAAATCTCTTTGATAATTTTTCAATTCCTACTATGAGTTCACAATCACCCTATATATATCTTGTTCAAATCCTGAATTGTTTATAAAATATATTTTAATCGCGCAGTTGAGCTGTAATTTTATATACAAGGGATGATTGATACGTAAGATCTCCGATAGTATAAAATAAGTTTCTGACAAGATAAAATTATAACAGAGGTATCAGAATGAAGGAAAATTATTACTCTTGCATATTGTGAACTCATTTCTCAACACAGTCACAACTAACAGCTACACATTAGTTCAATCGTTTAATCCATTTCTTCATTCCGTTCATGTAGAAATATTACGGTTGGCCGCGTATCCATTTGCGCAAGGTTGCCTGAACTTTGGCATCCTGGATTCATCATTATGACCCAGAAAAAAAGGCAATCCATGAAATATCATCATCCTGGTTCTTCGAGTGTCAAGAAATTCAAGACTTTAATGTCAGCAACAAAAGTTGTACTCACCATCTTTTGGGATGCAAATGGTGTGACTAAAGGATTGACGGTGAATTCCGACAGGTACTATGCAACATTACGATTACTCAGAATCATACTGGAAAGAAACGTCTTTCTTTTGCACCAGGACAATACAAGACCGCATTGCAGTGCACAAACATAGGACATCATGAGAAGACTGAAATTCACAGTGGTTCCCCAATCTCCTTGTAGCCCAGCTTTGACACAGTCGGACTTTTGGTTGTTCTCAAAATTGAAGGTGCTGAAATTCAGGTAGTCATGCGTTAATGGATAAGCAGCCAACCAGAATATTTCTACATGAACAGAATGAAGAAATTGATCGAACGATTGAACAAATGTGCAGCTGTTAGTGGTGACTATATTGAGAAATGAGTTTACAATATGTAAGAGTATTAAATTTCTTTCATTCTGATACCTTTGTTATAATTTTACCTTGTCGGAAACTTATTTTATACTAAAGGGGGAGACTTTACTTATCAATCATCCCTCGTACACGATTATTTTAGATGAAAATACGGTAATTTAATTATAATTAATACAAATTAGTTTATTAAAATTAATTATTCTAGAATTACATATACAACCACGTAGGCATCATTTGTGGCGACTCCGTGACATTTTAGCGAATTGTGTCAAAACTTTAAAAGGTTTTTCTCACATTTTAAAGCGCTCATTTGAGCTGAAATTTTCTATACGCGATTATTTTGGGTGACAATACGATAATTTAATTATAATTTATTAAAATTAATTGATTGAAACTAATTATTTTAAGAATTACAGATACAGTCACCTTCACTTCATTTTTAGCGACTTGGGTCAAAACTTTAAAACATTTTTTTTAATCTCCCGTTTAAAGCATTCAGTTGAACTGCAATTTTATATACGCGATTGTTTTCGATGACAATACGATGCTATAATGATAATTAATAAAAATTAATTGCAATCAATATTGTGATTATGTCATATGTATATACATATTTATATTCATCGAAATTACATTGCTGTTGTTGTTGTTGTTGTGTCGTGTCCTTCCCGCAGGGAAGGAATGAAAGTTGCCATTGAATGTGAGACAGGTTGGACTTCTTAACCATAGATGGAGGCACCACCTATCTCCACCTCCACAATTTTGGCATGGAGCTGAAGGGGAGGGAAATATTCTCAAGCCCCCTGCACTCGTGGTTTCTGCTACGACCGCCCACAAGACTTTCGAACCCACTGATTTAAAGAGCACGTACTCCGTCTATACTCGGTGGTATTTAGTGGCATCGGGCATAGAACCCAGGCCCTCAGGTCTGGAGTCCGATGCTCTGACCACTAGGCTACCCACGGCCCCCAATTACACTGCTGGCCACCGTAAATGCAACACCAAGAAAGACAAGAGATAGCAGAACAAAATTTATTTGTAGATAACTGTTGACCAAGTATCAAATGATTGAATTTACAGACTTCTGTGAAGTGTGGTTCCTGCCAGAATCAGTAGCCAGAGTAGCCGCCATTGTTGGAGATCACCACTGCCACACGCCTAGGCATTGATGATTCAAAGAGACTTTGAGCGTGTTCTTGAGGTACAGCAGACCAAACAGCTTCCCCGCGCTGCCAAAGTTGATCTGGTGTGGAAGTTGGGGCTGTAATCTGGGTCAATTGTTGTGCAACCATGGACCGCATGTTTTCTACCAGTGAAAATCCGGAGGCAAGCCGGCCAGGGAAGCAATTCAATCTGGTGATTGACGAAGAACCTTTGGACAATGCGTGCCACGTGTGTCGCGCATTATCCTGTTGAAATATGGCTGTGGCCAAGCTCTAAAGGTAAGAAAGGACAACTGGCTCCAACACCTCGAAGATGTAGCGCTGCTGTTTAAAGTACCGGCAATGCGTACTAAGAGGAAGCGAGAGTGATATCCAATACCACCCAATAACATAATACCCGGTGCAGGACCAGTGTGTGAGCATAACGCAGCTGATCAGCATCCTCTCTCCGGGGGTCTCCAGACTCGAATCCGACCATTGTGGTGTTCCAGACAGATGCGTGATTCGTCAGTAAAGACCACTTTATTCTATTCTGCCGCCCACATCCTTCTTCCATCGCACCATTGGCGATGGAGACGTCTGTGGTTTTGCGTCAAGGGTAGACCAAGCAATGGACGTCTTGCGGACAGACCACTCTGCTGTAAACGGCGTCGAATGGTACGCGCAGACACTGTATGATGCGTTACAGACTCAATGTGCTGTGCTATGTTTCATGATGTGACTGAGCGATCCGTCACTGCCATGAGCACAATTTGCCTGTCCTCACTTGAAGTGGAGCACTGAGGTGGATGCGATCGGCCACGTCGGTCCATCGTACCCTCCTGCATCCAACGGTCATATCCGCATTACAGTTGTTTGTTCGTCCAACACGACTACGATTTCCTGAAAGATAATCCACAATCTCGGTAGCCCACTATCCTTCCTCTGTCGAACTCCGATACTTTATAAAAAAACTGATCGCTGTTTCCTGTGAGACATAACTGATCGTTTTTTGAAAGAACCCACAAGAAAATTACAATTGCCGAACTTGAAATCGTCGAAATCTCAAAGCCTTAAATATGCTTTGAGGTGGCGCCACAGCGTGCGTGATGTGTGTCTGCGCTGAAATTCTAATCATGTGCATATCTCACCTCCGCTAATGCACGTTGTGAATTTCATGTTATTTGCGTGCTTTCTTCAGGGTGTTGCATTTACGGTGGCCAGCAGTGTATTTGATTGACTTAAGTAGGAATTGGACTTTAAAAAAATTTATATTACTTTTTTCTGTAAAAATTGAAATCAGTTATAGCAAATGAAATTTCAAAAGGCACTTCTTTTTGAATGAATTTTGTTTTCATTTCTTAAAAAAGAACTTTGGAGGAAATATTGCTGCAAAATATAAGACTTTTATTTAGAAGAACAGCATTAAGATGTAGTGCCCCTATTGAACATCATTTTTAATCAAAATATTGATTTTCTTACTTCTGATATAAAGCCCAGTGGCTGAATGGTAGAGTACCACACCCTAGGTCCTGGGTTCAGGTCAATACAGCCTTTCATCCCAGCAATGGGTTGATAAATGAGTAGCAAACTTGCTTGGGAACTAAAAACATAGGGGTTTCGCTTCAGACTGACCATTTGACCGGAGCATCTGCTCACG